>JAQGBY010008003.1:0-11147 GCA_034698785.1 Mycogona germanica
TATGCGATTTCATTGAGCCGTTCGGCAAAAAGTCTCTGGAAACGAAAATCCAATTCTTAGTTTTATAATATAGGATTGGAGGATTGGATTTGACTACTACCTTCAATAGAGAACGAATTATTGAAAGCATTATTATATCAAAAAAAATGAATAGGAGCCGATGGTAGTATTAACTAAAATGGTGGGTAATTGCATAACTAAGAAAGTCGGCAACGAAGATAGTTTAAACGTAATTATTATATGTCTAGATAATAGACATGAACATAGATTTGGTTATATATTTTACAATTAGCTGTGCTCCTCATATAGTGCCTAAGCTCCGAGAGGGGAACAGAAACTCCTGTTGTGATATACACTACAGTTAATTTAAAAAATATTAATAATAAATCAAATGTATATTTTCGTAATAGAGGACATGAATATTGCGATGAAATTACTGATGTCATCGCAATTTATTTATTTTGTAAAACAAGAACATTCCTTATTTATTTGCTGTGTGAATTTCGGTGTCGATAGAAGAGCAATATCAAATGTTTGAATGAAATCATTGAATTGAACACGAAATTGTACTATGCAGTTTTCTTTGAAATTGTATCTGTAATTGTCATTGGCAACATTGGTGAGCCAGTTATTATTGTTGCCTACTGCTTGCGACCTTCAGATATTATTTTCTATTATTAAATGAAGAAATGCCCATCAAGTCAGATGGCGTATCTGTTTGCAATCAGACTACTAGGTTTTTTAAACGAGAATTATGTATTATATACAACATTCTAGTTTGACCCAAACGTAGCCTGACATTTCATTTTTAGAGCCATTTAATTGTAGGTATCTTAAATCGCCTTCACTATACGTTACATCAAAACCAGAAAACGTCTTGAGTTAAACACGCAGCGATTAAGCCACTGCACACAAAGAGCAGCTAAGCTCACGTTCCTTCAGAAATGTCGAGAGAAAAAAGAAAGCTTTCATCTCTAAGTCTCTTATATATTTTTTTTCCTCTCCTCGATTCCCGTTCAGTTCCGAGACTGAGTCCTCCGGCACATGAGGGCTCTCTCTGTCAAGGTGAATCAAAAGTTTCCAAAAATCAATAGCGAAGGCGTGTGAGGAAGGACGGGAGCTTGCGATTCGCCTGGGTTCAAGTGGGACTGTGGATTTAGTAGTGGGTGGCTGAGAGGTACAACCAACGAAAGGATAAGGTTAGAAACCAGGCGCCATATCGACTACACTATTAAAATCTTCTATTTTAAATTAAATTTGGAGCATCTCATATTTCACGTAACACGATCGAAATGATAATTTCGCAATTTATAAATTTGCGGACGTGAATTTTGAATAGAGTGAACTGATGGGACTGTTGGTCTTAACTGCAAACGAAAATCCGCTCCGTCACTCCAACCGTCCGTTTATCTTCGGTTGATGCCAACCGAACGGAGCGTAACTTATACTGGCACATATCGGATACACCCGCTTGAAACTCGAAAAGGACGAAAAATAATTCTCAAAGGTTTAAACACAGTCCCCAGCGTTCTATTCTATAAAAAAAGAGCAGGAAAAATAAATTTTTCCGAGAAAGAGTGCGGGGAACCTTTAATCAGCCGCGTTCAAGAAACCAAACATACCGATCACCAAAAGAAAACTTGTTTTGGTGATAAGTGGAAGAATGGACATATGGAGTTCGTGGATACAAATTTAAATTATTACTAAGAGAAAATGTATAAATTGCTTGATACAATTAAATGACGCAGGAACAAGTAAAAAATTAAACTAGGGGTTTAATAAACCACTTTTTTTTAGTTACATCAAAATTACAATATGCAGTTAATTAAAACTGAAAGTTATGATTAACAAACAGACGTGAAAATTGACATATGATGAACACGAATAATTCGAAAAACAAAACGAGGACGATAACTTCATTAATTGCAAACAAATATAAATCGTAATGACTGCCTCGTGCTAAAAAACAAAAATCGAATGTTTGAAATACGAATTGTTTTGTTTTGATTTTTGTTTTTTATCATGAGGCACTCGTGGTGATTTATATTTGTTTTCAATTAATGACATCCTTTTGTTTTTCGAATTTTTCGTGCTCCACGTATGTCAATTTTTGCGTCTGTCAATTTTAACTTGCCGTTTTAATTAATCGAATATTGTAATTTTTATATAATTTTTTTAAAGTGATTTAGTAAACCCAAGCGCTTAATTATTTAACTTGTTTCCGCGTCATTTCCAGTAATTTCCAGTATCCAGTAATTTATACATTTTCTCATATTAATTCGCCACTGGCATGTTTTAATTTTTGTGATTTAAATTCTTACGCGGAAACGCATTTATTTATCGACGTGTCACTTCTACTTGTATACTTGTTCGGATATCTGTTATTTTTTCATTCTTCTAATTTGGGTTTTTTTTCCAAAATAATTTTCACTGCACTGTTCATTTGACAATGGTTGACACTTTATATCAGCGAAATAGTAGCCCCTACAAACAGCTTTAATTTAATTTAATAACTTTCTAATCGTGACCCGTGAGGTGTGTCGTTCAAGATCGTAGCGAATCTAGTGGACAATGGTTGAACCTACCCGATATGTTTTCGGTGGGCACCTCAGGGTACAACGATTTTCTTTCATTGCTGCATTCTTGTTTCCTAATGGGAGTGAAAATCTTGTGCTCGTATCCTCATGGAGAACAGATGCAACATTTCGACAATGCTTATACCAACGTAACCACCCGCACTGTCGACGTTAGGTAAGTTGAGAGCGAACCCTTTGAAGAGCAAACACGACATCAATAAGCCGAGTAAAGTCAAACTGGTAGACATTAATTTTAGTCGGAGACTTGCGACGGCAGGAGAAGAAAAAAAAGAAAACGTCTTTTTCCCGCGAAATGAAAACTTCCACCAATTAGCCCTAGTCTTATTAACACCTGCCATGCCACAGGCGGCCAACCAACCAGCGTTAATGAAATTACTTAATGAAGGTAATATTATGCACGCATCGACGGACAAACCTACCTCCTCCCCCTTACTCTCACCCTAACCACTTACTCCCATCTCCACACCCAAATCTCCCTCCACTTTGTGCGACCCAAAGCATTTATTAGACAAGCGCATCCGTGCAAACGATAATGGTTCGTTCATACATAGACCTCACTAGTTATATCGGTTCATGAAAAATGGATCTAATTTTTAGCATCGTTTCGAACTTTTACTGCAGGTAAAATAGCGGTTTTCACACTTTTTGGCATTTTTCTTTTATTAATGATTTATCATAAATTGGCAGTTTCCAAATACCGTTTATTTGCAAAATCGGATTATTCGTTCAACTAAGAACAGAAATGAGAAATTGTGTTAAAATTCAAATTTTCAAATACTTTTATCGTTTTTACTTTAAGATGATAAATTACACTAATAAAACGAGATTAAGGGACGCAATCTATAATTGGCCAACAAGGATGCAATTAAATATAAGTATATAAGAGGCAAAGTCGTACTTGAAATATAATAAATTAAAATATTCATAATAAATTCATAATGAAATAGGGGTTGTCTCCGGGACAGCACCCTAGACCGGAGACAACCCCTATTTCATTATGAATTCGTTATGAATTTATTATGAATATTTTATTTTAAAATATAAGAAAGTTTATAAAACGACTCACAAACATTGCATTGGTGGTGGTTAATAGCGGATAACAAAACTTGTTGTATATTATAATATTAAACACGTACTAAATATATAAAAATTGAGAAATGAAAAATTATCTCAATTTAGCCTGCAGGTGTATTTGAAGGTTAAAGTTTTCAACGACAAATCAAAAAATTAAAACGCACAACGTACATTTTGGTTACACTTGTAGCCAAAAAGACTAGATGAATAGGTATTTATTCTCCAGGTTAAAATGACCGAGAACAGAGCGGTTACAGTTTCTCTTCTTTTCGACCTATGGCGACATTCGATATTGAGACGAGCCATGCGTTACGCCTTATACATACTCATAAATGTGGCGGCAGAGCAACAATTGAAAGTCAATTTACTTTTCATATTTTTTCACCACCTATATCGCAAACGCCACCAATTAATGAGCGCAAAACTGAATAGAGCAACTTGCGGACCGCCTCAAAGGAACTCATTATTAATTAACCAGCCTCCGGTAAACCTATAATTGCGTTGTTGCCGCCGCGTCTACTAGATCATATATATTAATCAGCAATCTAATAATGACGTCCCAGTAACGTTGATGAAATTTGGAATAACTATCCACATTCGCTTGGGAAGTTTTATCGAGTATAGCACAGACTTGGTATCGGTATTTCTTATTTCCTGCAGGCGTGTGTTCGTAATTTGCTCAGCTATATCCTTTTCACTCATTTTATGAATCGACACTTTACACTTGAATGTCAATTTGGTTGCTGTGATATATTCAAATTAATTATTGCAAGAGACACTCGGCATTATACAGTGTGGACTAAAAATGGAGTACTTTTTAATTTACAATTAAAATTGGAAAACGTTAATAGAAACAAATGAAATTTTGCACTCTTATTTTTTAATTACCATCGTGTAAGTGCGTGTATGAAAGTATGAAGTAAACTTTATTTTTATTGTTTTAGATCTCCCATTCATGAAACGCGTTCCTTCTTGACTTATAATATTTTCTAAAGTATAACTCTCCTCATATAATATTTTAATCATCTTTTAATCTCAAGGGCATTATAGTACAATAATAGATTTGAACATTACGACATTAAATAAACAACGCATTGTAATAATAATTTGGTTTAGTTTAGAACATGCGACATTCCCTGCAGATCGAGGATTTTCCTAAAGCTATTGGTGTTGTTGCTCGAAGGCCACCAGAGGGCTCCACAGGTTGATAGCCAGTACCGAGAAATGGGGACGTGCTATTTTTAACACCGTCGACGATGATTGTGAAAGGTTCGAAGAAGTCATTCTTGAGTTTCCGAGAGTTGCCAAATGTAGACAACGTCGTATAGAGATTCGCAGAAAAATCCATACCGTATTCTCAGTGGCGATTACTTACATCTGCCTAGGTCGATGGCTTTACCGTATATGTGCTCCCAGTTAGCCGCCTCGAGTGCTCGCAGTAGTTAGTTCCATTTATTATTTCTTATTTTATTCATTTTGAGAAGTGGACTCGTAACCTCCATTTGGCGCGGTTTCAAATTGCAACTCTAGCTAGTCTCACAGGAAGTAGGATACAGACGAATCTCTCTGGGCACTTTTAATCAGTAGCGGCAGTAACCTCAGCACTGCTCTAAGAGAAACTATATACTTTCTTAAGACCCTCTATCTAAGGTATTATTCCAATCGTATTATGCCGAGGTATTTGACAATACCGTGTCGAGTCTTGCGAACAAACGTTCGTTCCCGTTGGCCATCATGCGCATCTTACATAGCAAGAACTTAGACAAAAAGATATTTGCTCTCGCAAAATGCTAAGATATTTTATAACTTACAAGCAACTAATAGCTATTATCGGGATTAACAGTTAGCTTGTCATGAACCAATAAAAGCTACCAGCAAACAGCGTTTTGAAACACAAATTGTGAATGGCGAGATTTAGATACATGTAAACAAGTGATTTTTATTTGAAATCTTTTTGACTATTTTCAAAGAGACGACCCTTTTTTAAACCCTAACTGGACGTGATTTTTTTTTCTTTCACAAACCTAAGCTCAGGTCAGATAAAAACTACTACACAACTTTGGGCATTCACAAATAGTATAGCCTCTTCCTTCAAATAATGAATAGGTCTCTTTTTTCAGAGTATAAGGCGATAAGAATTTCTCTAAAAGCTTTAGGCGCATTAAATTACAAAGTCACTTTGTTGCGTCCTGTTACACTGGGAAAGACCTGTTCATCCTTCAACGGAAAAATAACGAGTAGAAATCGTGAGCGACAAATTTTCAGCCCAAATCCCTCGGCCAACATTTATCACGCCACCTCAATTCTGAGCTCTTTTTTCCATGTCACCCTGATGGGAAATAACGGAGAAAGAAGGTACCGCGAGAAGGAAATAAAAAAGGCAAATCTAAAGTAGTGCTTTATTTGTAAAAGTACAAAGTACAGTTTTATTTGTGCAACGGACTTTCTGTTCTAGAACCCGCGAAACACAGGTTATATGTCTTTAGCGCCTCTTAATCAATCAGAAACCCCTAGACAAAAGCAATTGTGAATATTTGTGGTTCTTTTTATGAAATAGTTCCACAAAAGCGTATGATTACCACAAACGTTGAATATATCGCTGATTAAAAATTTATGTTGCTTAAAATCTTAATTTAATTAAATGCATATTATCACAGATTTTCATTTCAAACAGAAAATTGAACAGAAGATGGGATTCTTAATTGTACTGTACAAGTTTTCTACTTTATATCCATTGTGACGATACTAAATGTTTTAAACGTTCAATTGATCACTTAAAACACATTGAGGAAACCCATCGAGTCTGATAAAGGAAAATAATATTAAAAAAATTGATGATCGAGTTCACTGAGTCATTCATACATTTGTATTCTGTATAAACGTCAAACAATTTTTGAGGGACAAGGAATGAAGTCGAAAACATGTCCGAGTTCCTGTCCTTGTGAATTCGAAGTGAAATATGAAAGGAGTGATCTTTCAGTTGTAATTTAAATTATTAAGTTTGCGGCACCTTTTTCTTGCAAACTTGGTGTTGTGTGTTGGTATAACTCAGTAAAGTAGAAGTGTGTTTCGCAAGATTTCTTTGGTGGCAGTTTCTGGTCAAACTTTTGTCCCAGAATTTTTCGAACGAGCCCCCGTGCCATTGGACTTGGCAGGCAGCACCTCTGCTCCCAATAACAACCGCAGCAGAGGTAACCGACAACATGTCTGTTTACTCTCGTCAACCGGTTTTCTCGTTTTCTTTTTTCCTCCCCTTTCATCGATCGTCCGTTAGTTCGCTCGTTCGTCGCTCCGAGGCGTCCCCGTCTAGTGTCGCGCGTCATCGGAAGACCCTGACCTTACGCGATGTTGACGATAAACTCAAGTCAGGAAGAAACCCGGGCCCTGACTTCTCCACTTCTCACCTGGAGAAAGAAGGAGGAGGGGTAAATCTGCTGGTGGGAGGATTCCCGCGTCATTTATGAAAAGCCACCAGTTGAGGATCCGGAAAGAATGGAACTTTGAACAAGGTTTCAGAGGACGTTAACAAAAGACAGTGACAACAGATTACTTGAGGCTTTATTTTTTTACCTTACACATTTAAGAGGATTATGTTTATGCGGAATTTTCAAAAAAATATTTTAAGCTCGGTGTTGGTTATTATCGGCAAGTTTATTTTATTTTTTGCCTCCTTCGAAATAATTGTCACAATCCATCATTGTCCATGGTTCCCTGAAAGCAACTTGGGATTGGAGAACTGGCATTGAAGCCCTTTTTTGGCAGAGTAGATATATGATTCGTGATTGCTACTCTGTCAAGCACGGAGCAGTCGTTTGCCAGATAAGGACGGGATTTAAGGTATTTTCTCTGCAATGCATGCGAGTGTTGTGTGATTGCTCTGACACGGGGCAGCACTACACAGAGCATCTATAAATGAGGAAAGCTCCGGTATAAGATTATTTAATTATCATGAACCTATTTGCTTAACATACTTGTCTTTTCGAGTTTGAATTATCAGTGTCGATATTGTGACTGGCTGTGGTTCTGTGGTCCCGGGTTCGTTTCTCGGTGCGAGCTGTCATTAATTCGATTACGGGGTACTGGAGCCTTGCACCAAATGTATCTCTGCTGGCAAAGTGAGAGCAAGCTGCATTATGCAAAGGGTTTTGTCCACAATTTGGAATAGATAAAATATGGAAGAAAATAATAATATTTGTGTACAAACAGTAAAGTGTAATGTCGTGATACGAAAAACCTGAGAAATTAAAAACCATCGTTCGATTTGCCCTTTCTTCTACAAACTTAAAATTTCGGATTTAATTCAATAAATTTAAATTACTATGTTAGAGATTTAGAACCACATCAGCAACATCTTCTTAACGTCAGTTGCAGTTGTATGTGCGACTGAGATAAGCAAAGAGACCAGCAAGTTGACCTACGATGGTGCAAGTGAACACCAGGAAAGAGTAGCATTAAATAGGCTCACAGTCTGGAAGATGCATTTTTGGCGCTGAACAATCTCGTTTAATCTGAGCGGCGCAGTCGCAGATGATCACGACTCACCTGCGAAATGTGGCCATGCGCGAAGGTAAACCCGGGTACTAAAAACAGGGAACCCGAAGGGGCAAAAACAAAGGTGAACGTACCGATTAGGAGCAGCCGTTTCGGAGCCACTCCGGCAGGTTCTCCAGGAGAGATGTCGGCGAACACGCCCACAGCCGTCAGAACGTTGCAACGTGGTTGGCAAGCCGGCGTCAGAGATTGCAGGGGACGGGGAATGAATGGCTGGATATTACGTTTTATCATTGGGACGACAAAAAGTGGGCCGTTTGTGAAGGCCGAATGCAAGATGGTCCAAGATGTCCAGTATATGATTACTGTACGTTGGGGGTCTATTCGTGCTTATCGCAAACCGGCAGTGAGAATCGGCGGTACTTCTCAACTGACATCCCGGAAACGAAATTCTATAAATCGAATTTATCATTGCACGATTAAGAAATCGATAAGACTCCATTTGTTTGAAAAGTGGAGAAATTTCTAGAGCTCATTTTATTCGTAAGAGCAGGTCAACGGTCTCAGAAATAACTTTTGCATTCATGTTGTCTCTAAAATATTTGGGCATGATATTAGTGAGGCCATTCAAGGCATTCAAGAATAAATATCCGTAGAATAAAATATTTTAATTAACATTTAAAAAATAATATTCGAATTCATTAGCCATCATCATTGTCACATATAGAGTTTCGCTAGCGGTTACAGCGAAATTCTGTCTGGCCATCGCAATATATGTCGATTTTAGACGAAACTTCAGAAATTGAGTTTAACGTGCAAATCGCGATGATTGAATTAAATTTGTAACCCTTACGTTACGCGTAAATAGTGTAGTCAGTCAACACTGCACTTTGCAGGTTGAACTGCAGTCTGAAGTATCGTTGAAAAACGGCACCCTGGTTCCGTTGTGATCGAGTTTGAAAAGACAGGATACAATGTTCACTTTTTTAGAACTTGGTATGTAGCAACAACAAAAAAATGGTTTCTGATCGTGCGACCCTCCCCAATGTAAGAACGTCAAGTGGAAGGGCGAGGGAGGTGAATGTCGACTCGGGCCATAAACGTCACGCGAGGCACGTAGCAAAAGCAGTCACCTACGTCCGAGTAAAAGACACAGGCATAACAAGAAACAAAACCAGGAGAAAGTTCAATCTGTGCGCGCCAATTTCGCCTCTGTCACCGCTAGTGTGACGCGTGGTCGTACCGAAACACATACGCACACACCTTTTCCCTACTTCTCACTCCTCCCTCCCGACATTTCCTCCCCCACCCATCTCCTCTGTACGCGTCTTCGCGCCTAAGTAGTCACAGGGGAGCCATTGTTGTGCACTTGGCATTCAACCCTCTATTGCACCGGCTAAATTAGATTTTCGTGGCAGCCGAACCGACCTCGCGCTTCTTCTCGGTTCGCCCACTACACAAACTCCAACCTTCCTCTCGAACTCACTTTCTCAATCTCTCTCTCTCTCTCTCGCCCACACTTCCGTCTAGATGTGGGGGACGAGCGCGTTCGTCATTCGGAAACGAGAACGTCGATCCCGTGACGGATCCCATTCCGTTCCGCCATTCCGAATTTCTGTAAAGTGAACGACCCCGTTACGCGAGCATCAGTCAACCCAACCTCATAATTTACCGACCCAACAATTCCCATGACTCGGATTACACGTTGCACAACAAAGTTCGCTCGGCATTCATCGAATTTTTATCAAAGAAATGCCTTTCAAAATTCGCTCGTATGACAATCAACCAGTTCATCGACCTTTGAAAAAAAAATCTCAAACAAGCACGAATATGTAAATTAAATATTCAGCTTCCAAATTCTCAATTCTTGCACAAAAGCAGATTGGTCTCTATAGGAGCCTTGGAGGCATTCAAGATAGGTTGGCTTGCCAGAAAAACCAAATGTCCCAGTCATTGCTCCTTATCAAAATGATAACAGAGCACGGTCTAACAGTAATGTGAAGCTTAAACTAATTTTTTTTTAAAACAATTCAGCAGAATTTGGTTAAAGTTGCAACTTCTGATCAAGGTGGCAAAAGTGGTATGTTCTTTTTTCTCTCTTTCTAATCAACTGTAGTCAACCACACTACAGGCATTCTGTACCCATCATGGTACTTAGGCACTATGCGAGGGACACGTCCAGTACACCGGGATCGAAATTTTCGAGAACCCGCGCCGGGAATCGAACCCGGGACCGCCAAGCCGCAATACCGACTGGGCTACGACGAGTCGTATCCCAATAACCCAAAAAGCCAAATAGCCAAAGCGACAACGATTCTACTTAAATAATACATATTATTTGTCGCTATTTTATTTTGAAGCAATATTCAATGCGGAATATTCATTTCTAAGGAATGATAGAAGAATCGCTTCCATAAGCGTGATACGAAAGAACAGCAGCAACCAAATGCTGTACAGACTGTAGCGGTTGAACTATATTTATCGTCAGGTGTCGCTACTGACGTCTCCGTTTCTCGGAATAGATCGGGCCAGACTGGCGCGTGTGGGCTCACGTGAGTGCCAAGAGTACTCGTTTCGTCGAAGGCAGAGGTCGTGTCGTCCTGTCTGTCTTGATAAATCATCGGTGAAAAAGCACCTCGTGCGCCGGGCAAAAATCTGCACCGTGGCCCGAAAGAGTTACACGCGTGCCCAGGAGACGGCTCGCGTCGGCCATTTTTGCCATGTCGCCGTGAATTTAGTGCCCCCGCATCTCTTCTCCTATTCTCGCCGCTTGAATCGATGAAATCCCTACCTGCTTCATTGATTTCTTTTAAATCTGTACTCTTCTTGAACAGGGAAAGAATATTTAAAACTCCATTGACTGCAGTCAGTAAATAAATGCAAATCAAAACGTATGTTAAATGTGATCTATTCAAAACGAGATAGGGTTGAATGGATAGCTGGACGCTAAACCGAAAAGGCGATAAGAGCTGGCAGAACTCTCCT
>JAQGBY010008004.1:0-11146 GCA_034698785.1 Mycogona germanica
CGTCGTCGTACGAGGACGACCGTTTTGGCTTTTAGTGTAGACACAACCCCCCTGGAAACTCTAGTCATTTTAACGTGGTCAGTGATCCGGGAAATGTTACACACGCACACCACAAAATTCGCCAACTTTCGTCGCTTTCCAAAATACCGGAGAGTTACATTTTTTTACACTTTTTTTTTATACTTCCACTCAAAACATTTTCTGTTTTGCCACTTCGGAACTAAATTGCTGTTTGTTGTTATTTGCTGCGTGTTTTCTGGCTTGTCATAAAATGGTCGTCGGCGACGGGTCGGAGTTATGTGACTGCGGTTTGTTGTTTTTTTTATGCTTGGCAGTGTGACCGTGTTTGATCCATGACTTTAAACCATGGGAATGGACTTTCAGTTATATCCGGATTTATTATAGATACAATTCCGATTTGGGTTTCGTCGGGATGTTAAGGATTAAATTTGTGCCTTTTATATTTTTTTAAAAAATATATGGTGACAAATTTGAATTTTCAAATGTCAATTTTTCATTGTAAATTTCAAATTGATGATGGATGAAAAATGTCAAGTGTAGTTTCAAATGTGAAATGGTCATCGCACACTTCAAATTCCGCATTTGTCCAATTTCTAGATTCTAGATTCTTTTCTATTTTTCATACTATAATTTTCAGTTCCTGTGCCAAATTTCAAATGACAAATTTTCGTAAAAATACTCAGTGTTTTCTCTTTTCTTTGAAATTTTCATAAATTCATGCAAAAAGGAGTGTTCTTTAATATTGAAATTCGATTATCAGGATCACCCCCGACAAGAATTAGTCTGGATAATCGAGGCTCTACAGTAATTGTTTCGGAATGTGTAACCGAATCGGTGCACGAAAATTGAGCCACTTTTTCTATTCCAACAACTACAGTACAGAACAACTGCTGTGCAATACTGGAATGGCTTTTTCAAAAAATACAGGAGTGGTCATTTTGGGAAATTGGTTGTGGTGCAGGTATATACAGAGTATCTCAGGATGATGTCGTTTTTTTTGTTTCGTGTTGGAGAAAACAGTTATTTCGCTTTCTCACGTCTTGACCTTTTACCGTCGAGTTCCGCCAGCAACGCAGAATGTTGATTTAAGAAAAAAATAGAAATAGAAAACATGCCAACACCTTTTAGGAAAACACCCATTTTTCCAAGCGCACCATGACTCCGGCACTTTCTCCCCGCCATAGCCTTAGCCATCTGACCCTCCTTCTCTCCTCCTTCACGCTCGCCACGCCCCCTTCACCCGATCGCAGCGACCTCTTGGCGGACTTTTGGGTCAACCCCGGTCGGCCATTTTTTTTACTTTCACCCGCGTGTGCGCCTTGCGGGCTTACGGATTTTTCTCTTATTCGAAGAACCTTTTTCTTCGCGTTCCATTTTTGTCACCATTTTATGGGGTTTCGATGATCTTTCGCGAAACCCCTTTTGACCCCTTCCACCCATGACATGTTTCAAGGGCTACGTAAGGGCTTCTAGTAGAAATTCAACTACTCAGGACTTCCGCGAGAGGGCATCACCGTCTTGGTGGACTTGATGCGAGGCAAATATTATCCTTCCTGAGATTCTGGGTTCAAATTTGTTTGGGAATGTTTTTAATTTAAAATAATTTACGTTCATTCGGTGCAGTTTATGGGCTGTGAGATTGATGGGATGGTTCGGAGGAGGTGGGTTTTTTTTTGGGAACTGTCGGATGTGTTGGTGTCATTTGGCGCCCTGCTTCTCGTCTACTACTCCCAAAAACCAAGAGTTATAATTAACCGACCGTTTTGATGGCATTCTGTACATTTCTTCCCCTCCTTTTTTCTTCACCACCAGCTCCGTAATACGTTTTTTCTTTTATTTTTGTTCCTCCACACACGTGTGCGATGGTTAAAACACTATTTCGAGACGCGAAAATGGAATCCCGTTCGTTCATTTCCAACTTCCGGCAACACATTTGTCTTAACTCCTGATTTTTTTTTGTATTGGTTTCATAACCTCAAAAGCTGTTTCACTTATTTCATGTGGTCACCTTCCTTAATGAGGAAGCGCTGACCTTTATTGTCTCTTGTGTTGTGACGACAGGTTGCAGTTGTCGCCGTTTGTTCCGTCGTCAGTTCCGCGAGCATCGATCCCTAATTGCACGCCACCAGAGGGCGCCAATATGCGTTCGTACTTTTTGATCCTTGCCGCCAAATAATTGGTAGTTTTTTCTTTTAAAAAAACGGTTCTTTTCGACGATGTTGACGTCACTCTTTATTGAGTGGGTCTGACAGGATTCCTAAGAGGCATTGTCACGTCGAAATAATCGTTTACGTCGATTGACGTGAACCGAACTGTTCCGGGGGTTTCCGTCTCCGTGCTAGCATTTTCGATCCATGACGTCACGATCTGGTCCAAAATACTAGCGGCTGTTTTTTGGACTATGGATGGAACAATTGCGTCGGTTACAGTTACCAGAGCGGGTACCGTTAAAATATGGTCCGTAGACGGTATATTGTAAAATTTTAATTGATATCCGGGAAAAGCCCAGAACTGGTCGGCAACGTTTATTTTCGGTTATGAGTCAATTGCCTAATTAAGGCGTTTCTCTGATCGACTCATACATATTCCTGGCTCGGAAATGTGTGAATGACTGTTAGATGGCGAACGTAATAGAAAATTGGTCGTGATCTTCAGATTAGCAAGAAAGTAACAACATGCTCACGTTTAATCTTCACCATTCATGGTCAGTGCCTGAAGTATCTTGTATAGCTGGACTACTGTGTTCCTAGTGGTGAACTGAGAGCCACTATCGGCGACAATTGCGTTCTACTGCCACCTGCCAAATGCACAGGAAATGGCGGGACTCGCCCATATCTCAACAGTGTTCACTAGATGGCGCTCGAGTAAAACAGGTGATAGCGCCTCTAAAGTTAATTCGGTTTTATTTTTTAATTTATATCAATAGAGACCCCAGCGGGTGATCCGCCAATACGCAGGTTCTGACCTCTACCGGATTTCTCAAATTCGGTCACGGTCTTCCAATTTACGCCGCCGTTCATTGTCAGTGACCCTTTCCTATTAGTTACAGATTATAATACATGCAACCGTGAGAGGGCGTGTCTGTCGACGCGGCACGCGTGCTGTCATTAGGCATTTGCCACAAAAAAAATTCCTTCACCGTGAATTTCAAAGTTCGTCGGGTTTGCTCGAAGCGCGTTAAACTTTTGTTCCATCTAATGGTAATCAAATCATCCGTCTTTGAAATGGAGTTTCGATCTTTCAAAGAATTTTTCTTGTTTGGCCTTACGCACCCCTACCGGCAACGTACCAAACGATGAAATGTGCGCCACCTGGTGATCAAGCGCAACGCCCAACACCAACACAGTTTCGATTGTTTTTTTTTTTTTTTTTTAGTAAGCTGTGAATTTTGTGAAATTTATATTAATTTTAGTGCAAATATTAATTTTTTTATCGTTTGGAAAATGCGGAAGTTGAAATCTTGTGACCACTTGAACTTCCGCGAAAATAAAATGAAAATAATTATTTGTATTGTGCTTCCGATGTCTTAACGAGAGCGAGAACATGCGTCCAGAATTTCATTGTTTAGGATTATGGGGTCACCCTAGTTTCAGTGTTGCCAGTTCCGTCTATTTTTGTTGTTGCGCTCTTCAACCGTTATAAATAAACTGCGTATGGGGATTTTTTTTTGGTGGTCATATATACACTAGAACGTGATCGTGCAATTCAATTTGTTTCCCTAGTTCAAAGTACGGTCTGCGGTGTTGGCAAATGCTGATTAGGGTGACTCAAAACTCTCTCCAACTTCGACAGCAAATCCGCCTTTTTCATTATTACTGTATAATTAGATTTACTTTGAACTACGACTCTCGAGCTTTCTTTTTTCAATTTCTGTTTTAATTCATTATGATAACCGTTTACTCACTTATGTGTTGTTGAGCGAGCCTATTCTTTATTTAAGAAAAATCATTAGATGGCGCTACTATCGTTTTGGACCACTTGGATGCGCCTCCAGTGGCCACTGTTGCAACTAAGTGGAAGTCCGGTATTTATTCGGTATTATTAATAGCACGTCAAAATGATTTATTTTTGTGGCAAATTGTTTGGATGTTTTGCTGACGGCGTGACTAAGTGCGATCCTGTTGGCCTCTCGCTCCTAAGGCCCTGGATTGTAGGAGATTACGTCACTCTCGACACTTCCGTCAAGCCACCAACATATTTTCATCTGAATGTGTGAACCTCTGGCCCGCCTCCCTTTCAGCCAGGTGCGCCACCTTCCGCCCTCTAGTGGCACAACATTGAAGTGTTTATGAAGCTAGCGAGCTTATCAAAGGCCCAGACCGCGACTGCGGTCTACGGACGTTTGGTGGCGCTGGAGTCGACAGTGGTGCCACTTGTTTTCTAGTATTAGACCTGTTGCTAGTTTAGACGAAAGTAACGCTCTTGATTTCAAGAATGAATCAAGGTTAATTTTAAGAAAAGAAGAAGTAAAAAAGTGCATCACTACAAACTGATGGCGTGTTGGCATTTTCTGATCTCGAATGCCAACAAAACCGAGCGTCACTTTTCATTTCGACCCGAGCGACCCCTCACGGCGAACCGTAATTCCTGGCGGTTCGTGTCCCGCCCTCTAGCGGAAGCGGTCGCCAACTCGTGCACTTACGTGTACACACGTTAGGTAACGTGCTGAGCATGGTGACAAATGGTGGTTCGTAAAAGTATTAAGACGACTGAAGAGACGTCTGGTATCGAGGAGCAGGAGGAGGAGGAACACAAAACAAAAAATAAATAAAAGACTGCCCAAAAAAAAAGGGTAGGGGAGGTAAGCGGGCGAGAATTTTGTTGTTTTCTTTGGGATCGCCATTTTCCTTTTTTTTCGCGGTTTGTTCCTCCGGAGAACAGCCGCCCATAAATGGTGTTAAATTACCAGAATTAAAATAATCTTACGTCGAAATTTGCACAACTGTTAGAAAATTTCCCCCACATGTTATTAGTCACACACGGTCTCGACCAATTTTGTTCCAATGTCTAAACGCACCCCATTGCATTTGCTACATTCCAGTGATCAAAAACTGTGTTTTATTAAGTAAGGTTAAAATACCTCATTCGCAGAATGTTTATATTCATCAATAGGTTATGATTTCGTGCCATAAATTAGTGATTTGGTTTCAGTTGTCGCCGCGGTGGCGCTTGCCACACCACTTCCGGTGTGGCAATTTTGGGCCATGTTGGGCCATGTGATTATAAATGCTCGTGATTGGCTCAGCATATTCGATATTCCGAAAAATGGGATGACGCTTAGTTCGTCTAAAGGTGGTTGGATTCCGTCGGTGGCTCAGTGGGTATGGGTCATGGCCTACCTAGGTGGACCTCCGGGTCTCAGGACTGATATATATGACATACCGACAGGTCAGGTGTTCACGCACGTAAAGTGAAACCATTCATTCCTGCACACGTAACGGTAGGGGAGGTTGGCCTGGGGGCGAGGTGGGTAGGAGGTGGGAGGGAGGGGGGTCAGAAGTTCGGGGGTTAATGACTGCCGTGACGCTGTGACAATTGAAAAAAAAAATAAGAAACGCGCCGAATATGTTTGATTCCTCAGTTCCTGGTGGTGGAGGCAATTGGGAATTCTGGTATTATTCGTGTTTCCTGGGTGTCATTTGGTGAAGTAGTTGTCATCGGATGATCTTCAGGACTTCCCTATGCTTCAGATAAATGATGGTAATTTACCTTAGAAATGTAGAAATGTTTTTACACGAGTGAGAATCCATGAAAAATTAGTTTAAAAGCACCTAGGGGATTCAAAAGTATATATCCAGTTATAAACAAATGATGTGGTGGTTTCGTGAGGTTCGAAAAAGTGATTACATCACCGCATTCAAGCTTCACGGTTATGTAGTCGTCACTAACATGTGTTTTTTTCCATTCCCAAGACGGGACTTGTCTCGTGAAGAGCCGAGACTAAAGCCTTGAAGTATTTTCAAGACTGAAATCGAGAGAGTGAGTGCAATTCTATGGCGATGTGACTAATGGAAAGGTCGTGTTTTGGCCTACCTGTGATGACGTCACAGGTGGGGATGGTCAAGGACTGCGGCGGAAGCCTTGGCCACGTCAACGCGACGGCGCCGTGACTCCAGAATCCGGTATGCCCGTTAAGATAGAAAGTGTTTGCGTGGGGGTCAACTATAAAGACACGCTCGAAATTAGTTATGTGTTTTTTTTTAACGTCCAGATAAAAAAGGACGTCGTGTAAAACAGTACTTATGACGCAACGCGGTCGGACCGCGTCTTGATCCTTTTTCGGTGTAGGTCTTGCGGCCTGAATGAGGGAGGGGGGATGGTGGTCGTTGGATTATGTCCGAATTTTTCGGAGACAACTGATGACATAATGGTTGTTGGAGGCCATGCGACGACGTGTCTGGGTTGAGGGTGGTCACCGGGGTCCCTGACACGGGCAAGGTTGGTCACATCAGTTGGTCATCTGGTGTACAGTAGGTAACCACGTCGAGGTTCCGAGCGCAAGTGAATCTCAGTTGGTCCATCAGTTTGTCGCTCAAAAACAGGTCTGGCTGAAATTTTGAAAATGCGATTAGGTAATTTAAAAAGAAAATGTTCTTTGCAGCTGAGGACATGCGCCTTTCTCAGAAAATGTCGTGTGGTGATGACATTTGGAGGCAGGGGAGGGGAACATGAAAGAGATTTGCCAAGTTGTTTTTTTATTGGCGATATCAAAATACATGTGTGTCTTTTTATATAACTAGTGAAACTCGTTAATCGAGGTCTCTCTTTAAACGTCGGTAGCAAATTGACGTTCGAATGGCTTATCTCGTTTCCGAAGGCGGAGAACTGATTCATTCATGATCATTTTGGCTCGTATCTCGAATTTTTATTATGCAATGATGTTTGATCGCCCATATTATAGTGAACTAGTGCTTGAGCCTTGTCTCGTCACAAGGACATGGTAAGTAGTGGTCACGAGTTCAATTCCCGGCAGAGAGCTTGTTGCGCGGGCGGGGAGTGTGGTGATTGATGAAAAGGAGGTCTCGAACCGACGTAACGGAGTGAGGTGGATCAGATATCCGGCAAGTGCTGCCCTCCGGTGGTGGGCGAGTATGTTGTTGCCCCGTGTTATGCACCGGTTATACTCAACCTGAATTTCAATTAAGTTTTCTACCACTTCTCAAGACGTCTTTCATAGCTGTCCTGGAACCAGTAACATCAATTTTAACTCTTCAATCGTCTTGAATTATGAGTGAAGGTCTCTATAGATAGGTCAGTGGTTTCGGGTCGATTTCTTGTCTGGTGAGGTCAGCAAAAACTTCAAACCAGTAATTCTTTTCTGAAGGGAGGGATTTTGAAGAGTGCTGGAACATCCAAGACGTCTAGATTTGAAGTGCAGGCAAAAACAAATTACAAATATGGCTGGCGAAAGTGAAAGTAGTTTTTAAAACTTGTTTTGGTAGCCGATGTTGACGTTATCACTCTGTCGGACCTCATTAGGCGAATGTGATCCGTGAAAATGTGCGCGTATGCAAATTGGTTGGCGGGTGGAGTGTCGAAATGCGATCCACCGGTCCCAGGTTCAAGTTTTTCGTGAAACTGAAGAGGTGTTGTTGTCAATGTGCGGTGAGAAAAGTCTGTGGCACCACCTGTCGGGCAATGCTTACAATTTGGTCTAAATAACTGTTTTTTTGTCATTTGCTCGTCAATAATTTTATTTTTGCAATTGCTACTGATACTCTGGGACGCCACCAGGTGGCACCACGAACTGTCGTGCACGGAGGCCATACGCTGCAATAATATATATCGGATATTTCGCTTGAAAAACTGCCACACTCGAAACAAGTGCAAACAATTTGTTTTCTAAATGCTCAACGTCATCGTGGCAAACGAGAGAGTGGGAATCGACACCTGGATTTGGGCGATCTGGTTTTTCGTTGTAACCGTGTAGGTGGCGCTGTTGGTACCCTGAAAAACACACACCTGTCCTCTCAAGTTTCAATTGGCGTGTTATTCGTAGATGGAGCGATGAATTCGGCCTCTTAATGTACATAACAGTTTTGGTCTTGACATTTCTGATACTTACTTTCGATTTTTTAAAGAAACATCATCAGTTTGTTGGCTGTTCTGATTTCGCTTTTTTCAAAGTGAAGCAGAAGTTGGTTTTCTGTTTCGGTTTCACCAAAGTGAACGCGGTCGAGCAGGTCGCGGTAAACATTTTATTGTTTGATTATTTATGTACGTGTATGCATTTCGTAACACTTCGTCAAAATAGTTTTAAAAAAGCGTCCGTTTCGAAGTACTCAGTGGAATGAGAATGATCTCACTGTCCGAATTAGTTCACGCTTTCTCTGATGGGGTGCGTTGGTACCGTATTTTCTTTTCAATAGATTTATTCGAGACCTGTAGGTCTAGAAATACACTGTACTTAGTTGTAGGGTGTTGTGCTCCTGCCGATTACAGGTCAATCAAATATTGGCTACCTTATTTTTTATTTTCTGGCCATGGTTCATTCATTATGCATGCAGTTTTTGAGCTCTCCCCGTCTTCGTCTTCAAGCCAGTTTTTAATAGTCGAGAGAGAGAGAGAAAAAAAATGCCTATACAGTCAAGATAGGCCGGTAATCGTTTCGTTCTCTAGAGTTCAGAATTCAGAGTTCGGATTCCTCGGCTAGACGATGCATCCGATGGAGAGGAGAGAGTCAACGCCTTCTTAAGCGTCGCTCTTCGATAATGCGATAGTCAAACATTGCCACCCAAGAAATTCCACCCCTCCCACTAACCACCTCACTCCCTCCTTAAAAAATCGTGGGCAGTATAGGCTCGATGAGGTTCTTGACCCCTTCCCGGATTTCGTGAGAGTGGATCTGGAGACCCTGCGTCATCCGAACTCAAATTTGGCACACTCGTCTCTGTAGCCCTTTAATCGGCCAATTGATTTTACGATACCCACACCCCACCGGCCAATTGATTTGTTAACTAATCGATCAATAAACACGGGTTTGCCGGTGGTATGTGGAATGGCTAACCCGAGTATACCCGGGCTGACCGGTTAAAGGGTTAAACAAGATCAGTGCTTTCACGAAATTCCGATTTGAACGACATTTCGTCTGTGGAGGTCTCCGGAGGCCATTGTCAGCTGTCGTTTACAATAGTAAAGCAGATTATGTAATTTATTATCACCGGATACTTAAATTTAAATTTAGGCCGGTTCCGAACAATCGTTTCTTCCTGATGCCACAAATTTTTCATCGGTGTCGGAGTAAAATTTTTGAAGGGGACGAGATAACTCGTCTCTGTCTTATCTCTTGTCGTTGCTCGTGGTCCGACATTTGCCGCCACTATTCTTTTGTTGTGTTCTGGTCGTGTTTCCTCGCATCGGCCTGTAAAATTGGCCTACCAGGAACATCTTGTAATCCGGGTGGGATGTGCAGGTTGTAGGGAGGGAGGTAGTCCTAGAAGATGGTGGTGGTGGTGGGGCGAAGTTTCGTCTTTGATTTATAACCCTACCCCTACTGATTGCCGACACTCCTTCCTATAATCTTTTTCGCGGGTTTTTTTCTCTTCCTGGGAGAGTTTTATGGCGCGTTAAAGAAAAAACGAAAGTTATCCATTACCATTATCCTAATCGCCGCCATATTCCAGCTGGAGGAAGGATTTGTTTTTAGAGACTCGTCCACACCGTGAAACGTAGAAAGAAATTCGTGTTATTTATCGAAATTTAATTTAAAACCATGAAAATCTTTTGACTGTTTTTGTGTCATAGAATGATTTTTATTGTCACGTAGTTTGAATATCTTGAATGCTCGTTAACAAAAAATGATGCCTGTAAAAACTACTCTGAAGATAAAGAAAAAATCGCAATCAGTTTCAATGGTAAAGTAAAATTGTCGTGGATATAAAGCTTGTCTCGTTATTATAATAAGTATCCCCAATCGCTCCTAATTGGCTATGAAAAGTGAATTGTCTGTCCAGAACGAAGGTCTTCGATCCTTCATGGGACGCGTCGGACTACCTGGGTTTTACGTTGTCGCGGATGACCGTCGTCTCGTCAGTCTGCCGTTCAAATCAAAATGGCCGAACGCAACCCGGGTCTGTGAAAACCTTTCTATTTTTTTATATTTCAAATCCCACCGCCGAGACGAAATTGGGCCTACAGGTCAGGGACTAATTAGCCCAAACAGCAACACTCGAAAATCGAAACTGTCGCAAAAGTTGTTTTCGCGATTTTATCTGACGTTGTCCACCTGCGGCGTGGATGTTTTTCAACTTTTTTTCTTGTTGTTGGTTGGTGTGGCGGCAAAATTTACGAGGATCGGTCTCCCGAGCGTGGCAGCGAAATGTCAGAGCTCTCGGTTGAGTAATGGGGCGGCAGCCTTTGACCCCTGCAGGCGGAATTCGGGGGCCACTCACCCCTTACCGTACCTACCTACACCTAGCGCTAATTGCGATGGACAGTTGACGGGGCGTGGAGAGAGGATGCCCGGTTCCTCCGTATATCGACACCAGAGGGCACACCGCTGATTTTTCTCTATATCGAGGAAATTGTGTTTTTGTGTTTTACTGTCTGCAGACACAGGGTGAGGGGATCATTTACCGAAATGCAAGAAATTGATTTTGTTTGGGGGAAACGAAAGTAGAATCTTATTTTTTGAAAACATGTTGAGCCTGTGCTTGAGCTTAATTTGTGCTCGGTTCGGTATCTGGTGCGTGGGCGGTGGTGTATTGGGGGGGAGGGCGTGGAAGAACCCGGTGACCCCTGGGCTCATGGGAACCGTGAAACTGGAGATCGAGTGCTTGCTTTTTGTGCATGGCCAATGCGCGTTCATTGAAATCTCAGGTGCACCGGGCGAAAGGGAGAGGCTGGATTTACATTATCCATGTACGACTGTGCTCGTGAGACCCACCATGCGGTTAAAAATGTTTCCTAGAAAATAGAACATTTCTTTTAGATTAACTTCCATGTTATGCATTAGCTGTTAATCTTTTTTATTTATGAGGCCGAGGTTCTCAAATCAAAAGTTGATCACTCTTTGTTTAAAGATTATTCAAAACGTGTTGAAGGGGTGCCCAAGTACGGTTAAGTCAGTGGCCTACTTTTCCTTGGTCCGACCTTTGCTTGAATACTGCAGTTCCATTTGGGATCC
>JAQGBY010008005.1:0-11142 GCA_034698785.1 Mycogona germanica
ATTACGTCATCTGCGCATGCGCACAATCCCCAATTTCACTCATTCTGTTTTGTGCGCATGCGCAGATGACGTAATTTAATTTTGAGAATCAAATTTGAAAGACAAAAATGGTCAGGAAAAAAAATTTGATCTAACAGGTCTTCCAAATCCGATCGAGAAAACCGAAGCTGTGCCAAGAAAATTAAATAGGTCGTTCTGTGTGGCGACATTTAAGTACTTAATAATATATATATATATATATATATATATATATAACCAGAAATTACGGTGGCCGATTTATTACATTTTTTGTCAGGTTGGCGAGTTCGCTGCACCCAACAGATTCAAAACCAAGCAGTTTGCTTAGAAAGAGCTAGGATTAAAATTTATACGTCATGGTGCAATTCTCGCGAGAGATAAAAAATGTAATGATAGCGTTGTAGGTAGGTGAGTAGAAATAAGGTCACGCAGATTGACCTTCCAGTGTCTTGTTATCCGTTGCAGGTGACGTTAGAAGATTTTTTGAACTATTATTCGTGTCTAAGCGCTTCGATCGATCATGATGCCTACTTCGATCTAGTAATGAGGGTGGCCTGGCGATTATAGCCCGCAGTTGAAAGCATTATTTTGTAATTTTTTAAACGCCTGAAATGGACCAAAAAGTTGCAACCGAAGCTCATCGAGTATCTTCAAAAACTATATTACTGCGAGTCTAAACTATTTCACTATTTAAGACGCGACTTTTACAAAAATTTAAATCATTATCTTGAAAGGTGAGCTCAATTAAACTTAATTCATGATCTCAATAAGTAAATTCTCCAAGTCTCACCTAGCATTTTTTTTAATCAAGAAAACCTGAATGAATGTATCCGGCTTTCTAACAAATTAAAGATTATTTTCTTTATTTAAGTATTTTTACTTGAAAACTTGTAAAATAAACTTTTCAATTCTGATCTATTTTAACTCCATTGCTAAATCGATCCCCTATTTGGTAATCTAACATATATGCAATTTCTAGAAACAGTATACAAAAATAAGGTATTACAAAAAGTGCTGGGTTGTCCTAGGACAACTTTCTTATAAGTTTTGGAAAGGTAAAATGTTACTCTTGATGTTGAAATTGGTATAGTAATAAATATTTAATTTTTCTATTGTGCATCGAAACGGTTGTCCGTCCAACTGATTGTACTGGCGTCTGTATTTCAACATGTGCAGCGGAGATACGACGCAACCATTGTCCACAAATTGATGATACAAAAGAAATTTAATAATCGCGCGAGCCAGGTTGAAAATATACATATAAATTGTTTATAATTACACAGACAAGGTTGACAAAAAAGGCGGCCTACACTGACCGTGTGTGATGAAAAAGTTGATACTAGATTGGTTTGATCTTGAAGTGCAAACCGATTAGGGAGAAGACCAGACACTTGAGGTCCTGAACCAGGTAGTAGAAACACCGCAAACCGTCCGGGTCTCTGAGATGGGAAATGAGAAACAGTAAGTACTTACAAGAAAGTTAAAACACTAATAATTTTGGTCAGACAGATCATGATAGTTTGTTCTTTTTTCACTCCTTCGCACACCAACATAACACGAAACCTCAAATTGCTTTTCAAAACCAACAACACTTGGAGATCGTCTAAATATATATATCCCACACCAAATCTTAAATTATTGCTCTAAATTAATTAATTCATAAAAATAAATCACTTAGTGAATAAATGTCATTAAAAGGTAACTGAGAATGCAACGATTTCGAAAGGACAAAAATAATTCAGCTGAAATTTAAAACACGAATTACAATACATATATATTAAATTTATTTAGAATGATCTCAAAAGAACAAAAGTTTTCAAACAGAAAATTACTCCGAAAATCCAATTCGTTGATTATAACCAAGGGAAGTTTTGGTAACCTACTTGCTCTGGTTGACGTCAACCAGTGATCCGATTTTGGAGGTGGTGAAACTGATGTGTTCGTCGCCGATCACGATCTCCAATTCCTGAGGTGGAGACAAAACAGGAGTTCGGATTAGGTCAACGGGCTCCTTGATGGGCACGGCTGTGATGAGCGGAAGCGGGTTAACGCTAAAGCAACAAACCTGTCGTCCGACACGATCCGGTTGCGGCCACAGTGCGTCATCTTCCTGCATGATCTCCGATTCTTCGATGATTCGCTTCAGCTCCTCCATTACGCACTTGTGAGCGTAGACCTAGCAAAAAATATGATTAAATGAGAAAATTATTATCCCAATGACAGCTGCGCAACTAAGTTTCGCCAAGGTTGCGTAAGTAGTCATACACACCTCTTTCCTGATCATAGTGTCGTTCTTGTAGTTGGAGTTGTTCGCATAACGCAGCTTGCCTAAGAAAAAATAAACAGATTCGGAATTACGTTACAAGTCTTACTCATTCTCGTTTTATCATCCGCGGTTAATAGACTGTTTCGGTGGATGCTACAATCGGTTGAGGGTACCCATTTCTATCATAATTTTTTTTCTTCTAGGAATTAAATTTGCTTTTAATGACGTTCCCTCGATGCGGCACATAGACTGAGGGTCACACCACTGTTGATGCGACGTAGTAGACGGCAATTACATAATTTGCCATAATGCCACAGCGCGGCGATTATTACCTAAAATACATGACGAAAATAACAGTGAATGTCAGGTGCCCCTCGCATCATCGTGATGCTCATTGTCGCATATGCTTATGGTGAGAAGGATAATTTTGCTAAAAATGACCCGATGATCGCACGACCAAACCTTCACATGGCACCTTCACCTGAACACTTGCGTGAAGCAACGGGCTTCCAGTTAGGCCTAACGCCGGCGGGACAAGGACTAGGCCTAGTTGAGGCGCCGACCCGCGTTTCATTCCATTTGACTGTGTCACTTACCGTCTGGCCGGAATTCAAATTCCAAGAATTCGTGGCCGAACTTGCCCTTGTGTCCCACGTAATAACGCAAGTAAAACTCTTGCGGCATTTTTATCTTCCTTTGAGAAATAAAATACACCACGCCAAAACGCAACGGCAACGCTAGGACTACAGAAGCAGTCAAGCTGTGCTGCCAGACTCGCAAATCGATTAATAGTTATTTTCGTCCAGTATCGTTAAATGCTTTTGAGTAAGAATACACTAATTGAATTGAATTAAACATTTTTCTAAAATAAAGAATTGTTTCATATAATTTAATAAAAATTTAATAGTACAGTAATTGCTAACGAATAATATTTTAAAATCTTATTTTATTATGCTTATAGGGAACTGGAATTCGAAGTAATACCAAGCCGGGCATCTTTGTCTGACATATTACTAGCGTCTAAACAGCCCGTTGATGCTCGTGGCTCAACAATAATTGAACATGGAGCGCGTTAATCTTTTGAATAATAATGCAGTGCACACAGGCCGAAGAATATCGTATTCCCAACGCCATTTTCTCAATTATAATCGAAGTATTTGTGTAGTAGGATGCTATCTAGAAGATAGAAGATGTTCGATTTCGGGACAAACCCCTGGCCGGTGCTGAGAAAATAAAAGTTTCGGCGTCGATATAAAGTTGCAAAATGGATCAAGTTTCTTGGAATGCGTGTCATTTGGTGATTGTCAACTACGAGGAGGAGAAGGGCAAGCATCCTCTATGTCTAGCAATATCAGAAACCCACGCCAGACACCTGCAACACGGAGGCTCGGATAACTCATTAGTGGCCTGCCTGCGCTTGCGGCGGCAGGGTGGCCACGATATCCGTCAGTTGGTGGTAGTAGAGGTGGTGGCCGACGGACGCCTGGCCGAGACAGACCAGACCGCGCAGCACCATGTCCGGCTGTACGCCACCCACATCTTCGCGCGTCACTACGACCTCCACTCGTCCTTGAACCTGGCCATCCGCCAGATTGCGTCCGTTCCCACTCTCAGTCACGTGACTCTGTCAGCCGCCACTGACGACAGCTTCCGCTGGCTGCAGGGCTGGTATGACCGTCTTCTCCTGTCTGTCATCCGGCAACCGGTGTTGTGTCGGCAGGGTGACGTGCCAGTCTGTTCGGTAACCGGTGAAGAGGGGGCGGCCATCAACGACTCGCTCGGACATCTGTTGGAGCTGCGTGTGCTGGACTGCCAACCGACACGGCAGGGTGTGCTGGGACCGGACACCGCTATAACTGTGGTGAAAGCGAGTGCCATCTTTCGGCAAGAGGATGAAAGACAGCCTGAAAGCGACACAGGTCAACGAAATTCAATTGCAGCTCGACCGTCTGCCGTCTCTGCGCAGATGCCCCTGGTGGTGTTGCTAGCCACACTGTTGCTGCCCCACTACAAGTCGCGTCAGTCGCCCTCATTCCACACCACGATGAACTTGTTAACGTTGGCAGCGCGATTGTCCAGCAGCTGGAAGGCGACCTTGCGGGTGCAGGTGTTGCCGCGACCGCCGCTACTGGTCGGATCGGAGCTTTGCCTTTTACTGGACTCGTTTCAATTGGTCTTCGTGACGTCGACCTTTCTGGCCCGCCACCGCCTGCCGGATCTCAGTTGGGTGACTGCCGGACTGCGTAGGGGCAGCCTGAAGGTGGAGGCCATGTCACCAAACACACAATTCAAGGATGATGAGCTGATCGGAAATCGTGTTGGTGGTCATGGTGGCCGGCGTTGGGTGCGTTTGTGCGCTATCGAGCCTCACTCGCACGAAATTGATTTCAGCTCGTTCGGTGAGATTAGTGAGGATGTAGCGTACGTGACTCCGCTGCTTTGGTTCAATTTCAACTTGCGACCGTCCAAACTTATTGATCCCGAGGCTAGACTAGTCATTAAGGTGAGATCAAGACTGGAATGATTAGCTGCTTGCATTTCATTGTAGGAGTCTTGTGAGCGCGAAAGAATTATAAATAATTAGAAATCTCATTTCAATCGATTGAGAAAGCCAAATAAGCGTCGGGTTGTGCATATCTTTAATCGCCAATTGATTGTATTTTGCTTGTTTGTTTCACTTCTCTATTTTTGTTTCAGAAATTCTCCTTTGATCCTGCTCAGTGTAAATCGTCCTGTGCGGAGCAGAAGTTGAAGTGTCGAGCGACTCCGGCGTTTGCTTCCAGCGTTCACGTCTCGCTCGTCAATTCGGTCGCTATGGCGAACGCAATACCGGATTGCTATACATTATTGTCCAAATATTTCGCTGTACCTCGGTGAGAATAATTTGAATTATCTCAACAAGACAGATTGATAATTTTGTGACGTTTCAATAATACAAGAGCTGGTTTCTTATGGCAGTGTCATAAAGTGCCCAATTCAAATGTTTATTTTCAGATTGATATGTCAAGGAGACATTTTTTGCATGGCCTCCACAGATGGTACGTTACGAGACTTTTGTAATTCAAACTTATCCTTATCAAATAAAACTAAACTAAATGGTTATCTAAATATATATACATATATTTTATTTTTTGTTTTATAGATCCGACAAACGTTTTTTATTTTCACGTAATAAAGATATGCGGCAGTAGCGATTCGCAAGACCACGGTTTAGGTTTTCTCGTGGATAAAGTGAACTCTACATTGTACCAAGTGAGGAACAATTTTTCGGTATGCGGATAATCCGCTGATTTCTATATTAAAATTAAAAATTGTAGTCACTCCTCAACTTTTGTTTCTCGTAGGAAGGACCTGCTCAAGCCTATGTGCCTATATCGATGGAGATGTATTTTTCCGCGCAACCTCTTCATCCCATTTGGAACTCACCGGTGCCGTCCGGGTTCTCGAAACTCTGCGACCAACTTTCTCGGCTCATCTTTCCCTATTTGAGATCGACGTAAGCCAATTTCTAACATTCTCTTCCCCAAATATAATTTTAATATTGTCCGGATTAATTAATGAATGGTGTATCTAAATAATTTCTCATTGTATTTACGAACAATCTTAATTTCACATCTATTATTTTGACAATTTCAAATATTGCTTTCTCGGGTGTCTGAACACAGGCAACTCAGGTCGTCCGCCAGCCCGACTCTGTGCCTTACCGGTGCACCCGGAAGTGGCAAAACGCTGCTCCTGCGCTCAATCACCAAGTTACTCAACCTGCAAATGCACACGGTTAATTGTCACGAAGTAATGGGTGAATCGTCTGGTGCCAACGAAACAAGAATCAAAGCTGTCTGCTTGAAAGGTTTTGCTCATTTTCAGGCGTCGTTCAACTAGATCGATTATTAAAAATTCGATTAAGATTTGGAACTGTTATTCATCTTAATTGTTTATTATTGTTAATAGCTACTTCGTTTTCTCCGTGCTTGCTCGTCTTTCGAAACGTTCACGTCATTGGTCAGGACAACGACGGAGTCACTGGAGGTAAATGAACATGTCTTTTATTTACGATCAATGATTTAATTACGATCTGAATAGCCAAACTTGATTCCTCCGTTTTTAACCCCATTCATTTTAGAATCTCGTTCCGCCAATGCGTTGCAAACGTCACTGAATGAGATGTTTCGTTCATTCAATCATCATCCCGTCTTCGTTGTTGGAATCACCACTGACAAGAGTTTGTTGAGCACCGAATTGGCCAGTGTTTTCCTGCACCATTTCCACATCGAGGTATTTGCAGTTAATTCCTGTCAATCCGTCAATTAACAGTGCTAATAAAAAAATTTAATATGTTTTTATGCACTCACTCTTTTGTTTTCGTTTTTTTTTTGGTAGTCGCCGAATAGCGGCGAAAGATATGAAATACTCAAGTCACTTTTGGAGGATGTCAACTGCAGTTTACAGGTGTCCCTCAAACACCTGGTCAAGAAAACCTCAGTACGTAGATCATCTGCAGATGTAATTACAGATTTTTTGTGATTGCTAAAAATGCATGATGTTTTATTGCCATTGTGCTCTTTCAGGGCTTTTTCTTGGGGGATCTGTCTGCTTTAGTCTCACGAGCTGTTGCTGCCGCCTATCAGAGAGTCCACGGAATCTGGTGAGCGTTGCCTTACTCCACATAATTATTTCTGTCCCGTTGCACATTTATCTACAACTAAAAGAATAGCCCGTCACGGCGGCGAAAGCATTGTGAAAAATTGGATTTTCTAACTTTGTTTTTAAAAAACTTTTAAGGGGCTGAAGTATCGAGAAATACTCTAAATTAAGATCTAAAATTACTTGCGCTCCATTACAAATTTGAGGAACTCACTACAGCTCAAATTGTATTGTTTTCGCCAAGTCGTTCGTAAGTAAACTTGTAAACGGACAGCTTAAAAAATAGAGTTTAAAACATCGGACATTTAGGATTATAATATAGATATAGAACAGCTAAGATTGAAGCCTCTGCCATTTTTTTTTCAGCTATTTGAAATTTTGCCCGACGACCAGTGAGGAAGAGGTGGACCTGTGTTTGACCGGTGTGCAGATTTTTGACAACGACTTCGACACTGCGTTCGCCCACCTGCAGTCAGCCCAATCGGATGCTATCGGAGCACCGAAGGTCAGAACCAAACAATTGTTAATTTTTTTTCCATTATAATTTGTCATGTTTTGTTTTTGTTGACGGGTTTCTTAGTTGTTTTTTACGTGTCTCAACTAAATTTGGAGCTTCTTGAAACCGTCATTGAAATGTCTCAGTAAAATAATTGTCATCTATCCTATGTCAATGGGTGCAGTTGATCGAAATAACACCTGTGAGGGCCCGAAACTTCGCGTCTTCAGTTTCTTGTTATATTACCCATGTACTCAAATTGTATATTTTTTGTTGAAGACGTTTGAATTGAAATAATAAAAAAAAGTACCAAGAGGGGTACAGAAAATCCTTTCCCTGCAGCGAATAAATGGTATATATATTCAATTCATGCTGTGATTAGATCCCGGATGTGACGTGGAAAGATGTGGGTGGCCTCGAATACGTGAAATCTGAAATAATGGACACTGTGCAATTGCCTCTTGAGCATCCTGAACTTTTGGCATCTGGCTTGAGGAGATCCGGTTAGTGATTCAATTTGTTTTCTCCCCTTTAATTTACCAAGATATATTTTGGTAATATTTTACATCACTCATCACATAATTTATCCTTTCTGTACTTTGCGAATACGAAATCAGGCATTCTTCTTTATGGAGCACCGGGATGTGGAAAAACTCTGCTGGCGAAAGCCGTGGCGTCGGAATGTTCACTTAATTTTTTGAGGTTAGCATTATCCTAATATACGGGTGAAACTGAGATTCGGCATGTCACAGGTCATTTTGGTTGATTTGGTACGATGGTCCCGGGTTTTTCGACTCCCGGATGAGCTCTCAATTACTCAACTACGGTTTTCAAAATATATTTTAAAACTTTTTTCAGCATTAAAGGACCAGAACTAATTAATATGTATGTTGGGCAAAGTGAAGAAAATGTTCGAAAGGGTAAGTCGATGATCAATTTTTAATCATATAATGTCTGTCTTCTGATAACATTTTGTTGTTTTAATTTTTGCTCTACGATTTCACATTTTAAAATTAATTTCCCCTGACCATTTTTCATTGATCTTTTAATGTAATATTACAATTAATTTGCAATTTCTTTCCAGTGTTTCAGCGCGCAAGGAGTGCTTCGCCCTGCATAATCTTCTTTGACGAATTGGATTCGCTGGCGCCCAACCGAGGACGAAGTGGCGATTCGGGCGGAGTCATGGATCGGTAATATTGTAGTAACCTATTATCACAACAACCGATATTGATGGACCGATCAAAAACGATTTATCCGGTTTGTTCTATCGCAGCGTGGTCTCACAGTTGCTGGCCGAACTTGATGGCCTGCACCGGTCAACCGATGTTTTCGTCATGGCAGCCACCAATCGACCTGACCTCATTGACCCAGCCCTTTTGCGACCCGGAAGGTTTGTCCTAATATGTTACAAAATTATTAGTAGAGTAATTAAGGGATTGTCCTCCAGGAGATGAACTCCCAGTTTACTTATTTAAATCATTTTGTTCTTATAAATAAGAATTCGAATAATTTAAAAATGGTATTTCTTATTGTAGGTTCGACAAATTGCTTTGCGTAGGAGTGAGCCATGACAGTCGTTCCCAACTGAAGATTTTGGAAGCGCTCACAAGAAAGTAAATAACGCTTTTCTTTTTTATACATCAAAATAAACTTTTAACTCGTGCCGGAGATAGAACCAGAAACACCATCGCGGTCACTCTGTGTCTCAAACTGATTCCAATTTTTTCAGGTTTCACCTATCTGAGGACTTGAGCCTCGCAGAATTTGTTGAAAGGTGTCCTAAACATCTGTCTGGAGCTGATTTTTATGCTTTGTGTTCTGATGCGCTGCTCATTGCTATGTCACGTCGGATACAACAACTGGAGTGTGGTAAGCGCGTCTGTGCATTACTAAATTTTTAAGATTCTTTAGCGATTTTTTTTATCCCGATAAATCAAGAGTCTAACGTTTGCAGAAATCGTCATTCCTTTTAATCACGTATTGTTAATATATTTTTAAACATTAGATTCATCCGCTGACAAGCAGGAAGATCTTGTGGTTTCCAAAGATGACTTCGATGAGGCGTTAAATAATCTTACTCCTTCGCTGTCCTTAGAGGAAATACAGCGTTATGGTGATATAAAAAATAAAATTATGAGATAGACCTTGAAAGGATTGAGTTGAAATATATTTTTTAGAAAATGTTGTTAATGATTTAGTGAAATTAAACTTATATGTAGTAGAAACAAATCATGTTAATAAAAAGATCCAGCTAATTTATGATTAGTTTTAAAACGAGTCAAGTGAAAATCCCCGAGTCTTATTATAATCTTGAATGCTGCTCAAATTAATATTAACCACCTTATTTGACAAATTGTTAATTGTTTTTAAAATAAATTTATTATCCTTTTTTATTGACGTTTCATCATTTCCATTCCTTAGAAACAAAATTATTGACAGATGTGATCCATTCATCTTTGAGGATGCAACCAGAATGCAAAGATTCCGAGGAAGTTGTCAATCAAAAAGTTTTATTAAAAGTCCTATTGAGAAATCAGAAATTGTAATTGAGATTGGGGTAAATGGATTTCTCGATCACATACGCATTCCTCAAATACAGATCGCGTGGCCGAATCTAATTGAAAGCTAAACGCACCCTGGAATTAAGAGAACGAGCAATTTCTTGTCGAATCACGGACTCTCCCATTTTAAATAGAAAGTGTTCAGGAACACGCAGAGATGGATAGTATTTTAAGAAGAAAAATTGCACTATATTTCCCAATAAATCAGAAAAATATAATCAACAGATGTCCGATGTAACTGACGAAATAAATGTGTCTCACTATCGGACATTTGTTGATTATATTTTTCTGATTTATTGGGAAATATAGTGCAATTTTTCTTCTATCCAATTTTGTTCAAAGTGGACGCAAGTGGTTTGGCTTTTGAGTTTCCCGCGACTGGTTCTTCCAATGGCCGATGCGCCATCTGGCTGCCGCTCTGGAAGCTTTCCTGTACTTCCGGCCAGGAGATATGCTTCCGGTTCTCGTAGCGCGGAACTTCCGATTGTTGATATTTTAGTGTTTTTTTTAACATTTCGATGATAAAATCATATTGAAACTGCATGATAATGGCGAAATCAGCGAGTGTTCTTCCCACTCATCTGTTACGATCGATCGACTGTAAGCAGGCAGCAGTGCGCGCAGTTAGATTCAACGGTAAAACCAATATTCTTTTGAGCTTGATGTCCACCATGGCGTGAATTTTCCCTTTGTTTTGATTCCATAGAGCGGCGCATGCACTGACACTCTTAATAAATCTGTTCCTTTCCTCTCCTTTCACTCATAGAAGCAATTATGAGCTATAATTTTTTCTGTGTGTTTATTCACCTGTGCAGTTGACGGCAACTACTGTCTGAGCTGTGGCAGCGACAAGACACTAAAACTTTGGAATCCCCATAAAGGGGCGCTGCTTAAGACATACCTTGGTCATGGCTACGAAGTGTTGGACGCGCAGGGATCGTGCGACAGCAGTCAGATCGTTTCCGGTGGAATGGACAAGGCGGTCATGCTGTGGGATGTGTCCACCGGACAGGTTTTGCGAAAGTTTAGGGGACATGTGGGTAAGGATACTATTTTTTTTTATTAGCGTCAAATAAAGCTGTGTGCCGTAGACAACTGCATCGCTGTAAACGAAAATATAAGGTCATGAAGAAATTTGGTGGCAGGCACATCGA
>JAQGBY010008006.1:0-11142 GCA_034698785.1 Mycogona germanica
TCTTTGAAGGCATAAAACTCGAGACACAACTGTTCCCCGGATTTTGTCACCGGCACTAGGTTGCCAGCAAATTCTACGAACTGCGTTTTGGTTTCCAAAACCTGCAAATTTAGTTTATCTTTATTAAATCCAGATGTTATAATCTGACGAACCACCAACATAACTCAAATATAGTTTAAAATACATTGGAAATTAAATAAAAATATAACTTGAAGGAACTCCTAAAAAATTTCAAATACGTATTAATATTTTTGAAACTTCCACGTACTCAATTATCATGCGGGTGAACGTACCTCAACGTCTCTACTCTTTGCTACTTCAACAAAATGTTCTTGATTTTCTAACGTCTTCTCCTCCTTGTCGTCAGTCATGCAGAAAACACGTAGCCTTGCTTCTTGAGGATCATGACGCTTACCGAAGACGACAAATTTAGCCATAAATGGAACGTGGATTGCCTCCCTATACAGATCTGTGGCCATCTTTGTCGCTTCGCTAATATTTCTACAGTCCATGAGCCAAAACCTAATACCAACCATAATAATCATCAGTATTAATACTTTAACAACGTAAAATGATTTTTGTTATAACCGTATAAAAACGAAAGAATCGTTGCAAAAATGAAGTGATCTTTCTTTAATCATTTCTATTGAAGATGATTTTTTTAGATTCATCAATTTTCATTAAAGTAATTTATGACATTATATAAAAAGCACGTCGTAATAGGAAAAACCAAAATGTTTGGTTTTTCCAACCACTGTGTCGTATTTGTTAGAAGTATTTCCATCAAACTTCCAATACAGCATAATTATTCATACTTCAGTGTTAGCATACTGCTGTAATACAAGAAGTGCGTTAATAAATTCTGATTTATTTCTGAACTGTTTCCGCGCTCGTTTCCGGTATTCGATTTCTGTCCAACAATCCATTATCGATTCGAATAAGAACAATGTTTATCTTCATTTCCGCTCTTCTTTCATGATTTAAAGCGAAGCAAAATACAATTCCAGAGAGCGAAATTTCTATATATTCAGGAAACAGCTGCTCTTGATCAAAAGTCAGATCCCCCACAGTAGTACATAATACAAGTACCTTGCTGACACAGTTGTTGTAAAGGACACACAGTCGTTAACAAATGTTAATGGCGTTGAACCCGTCACATCCTCCCATTGAGCCCGTGACGTTCCTCCTACAAACATAACCAATCATGAAAGGGTGGAGATTGATGCGTTTTGGCCAAAGCGCAGATGGCTTTTAGCCAAATTGATAATATTAAAAAGAAAAAATACTGTAAATTCGTTTGCAACACTCTCCTAACATATAGTAAATCCTTTTCATCCAAAGGAGAGTTTCACTCAAAACGTTATGTCATTCGATTTACTGAGCCACGTATAAATTTTATTAATTTTTTTATGGTTGAATTATTTGTTTTTATTACGGGAAGTATGGTGGGTGTATTAAAATGTGTTCCAACCAACAACCGTGAACCGTGAGCACATATCACAAGACCACCGAAAGAAGGGTTTGTTTGGTTTCGTCTCGAATGAATCTTGAAAATGTACCCAAGAAAACAGTTTCCGATATTTGGTATGGATTAGACAACATAAGGCCGATTGAAATTTAAGGTTAGATGACGAGATCGAGACAGGCCAAGAGATACATTGCCTCGGTTCGTCTTGAGTGAAATCACATACATATACCCTTCTCTAACGATAATCCTAACGAACAAATTAACCCTTACTAATTGTGGCGGTCAAATGTATTTAAAATTAAAATTGATTATTTTATGAGTTAAAAAACCTGAATATAGTGATTATTTAATTATTGATTTATATCTCATACTTTTGGAAAATGTTATAACAATTGAACTTTCTTTTATATCACGTATTTTATGTTTGCATACTCATATTCTCACGTTTAACCTACAAAAATGTAATGTAGAAAGTAATGTATCCAATTCGGAAAGCCGGCAAAATTTTAATTTACTTTCACGAAGTCGTTGCGGCCTGGCAACGGTTATATAAAGTTAAGGGCCATCAGATTTTCTGTCAAGCCTTTCTGCCTACATGCATGAAGTGCATGTGAACATGTCAGAAAAGGAGAATCTAAACGAGAATCGGTCATGAGTCCCTATTAGACATTTTAAAAGAAATAGGGACAACTGAATTCATGTAGCAAAATAAAATGCGCTGCTTTGCGAATGAAGAGCAGTTACTTTTAATTCATTACCTTATCATTTTAAAAATAAAGTAAGCGGTTTCATATACAAGGCCTTACAATAATCTTCAACCTCAAAAAATTAAGTCGGCTTTTTGGAAGATATCTTATTGAGATTAACGTTTCTTTTATACTAGATTCTATAATGTGTTTAGGCTTTCTTTGAAAGGTTTATTTTCGCCGTTAAAAACAAAATTGTCTATTGTGAAATCCTTTGTATTAAAATGCTTATTCGTGCAAAACTAGTCACTTCATAAAATATACATTCTACTAAGCATAACATAACTACAATCTTTGTAGACTAGCATACTTAAAATAATGAAATACCCTTGTTTTGACAATCTGAGCATGATACCGTATAAACAAGTGTGACTGGTGTATATTCATAGATCTTTAATTTGCTTAACGTTACTATTAGTTACGTTAGCGTAAGCTCATTTAATTTTTTTTTAATTTATAAACTCTTGATTGGCTGAAAGAGAAATCGTACTATAAACTACTAAATTTGATCATTGCTGGTTTTCTTTACGGATTGAATTATGTAGAATGCAAATTATACAATTTGTAGCAAAATACGTAGTACTGAATTTAATGATCCTAATGAATTGACAAAATGAATGCAGGCTGCAGACCGATAAAATATATACAGAGCGACTGTCAAAACAAGGGTATATATGCACAACACAAAACTACATTAGATATTTAAAAAATATATAATCAACAGTTCTAAAACAAACATCTAGAAAATATATAAAGTCCATGGTTTGTCCGCATTTTGAACACAGAAAGACAATCAGACAAAAGAAACAGTAGAGTAGGAGGGAATAAGATAAGGTAAACAGACAAGAGATTCAGATTGAGAAATGAATCGACAGAGTAAATAAAAAGTAGAAGTAATGCAAGAATGGCAGATCTCTATAGATATTTGTTATGTATACAGCGGAAGATGCTCTTTTCTTTTATAGCAGAGGACAACATCATGACTAGAGGGTTATTCGCACATATTCATTAAGAGCCATTCTCAAATGATGTTTCGAAATTTAGCCGTTGAAAACACGGAATGAGAAATGATCGTTTAGGAGAAACAATAGGCCATACCACATCATTTATGAATGGCGTCTTAATTGTTATGGCAATATTAATTGTGATCAACTACCAGATCTACGTAAAATAAGCTCTATGTAGCGGGGAACAAAGCATATGGCAAATAAATAAATTGAGTATTTCTAAACTAAGTTAGAAATTTCTGAAAAGGTCATGCTCATAAAAATGCTGCATACCATACAAATTTAAAAGTATCCATTTTATTTGCATTGTTAATAAAACTAAATATACTGAAAAATTTGTCATGCTGTTACTACTACAACGCTCAATTGAACTGTTAAAATCAGAAACTAAGGTTAAAGTAAACTACAATCTAATAGGTTCTACTGATTTTAAGATCCAAGCACATTCACGTAAAACTAAGCTACTGCATGATGCACAATATTGATTTAAACTACTATTTCTAAATAGCATTTTGAATATTGGTAATGTTAAATAAAACAACGGCCACCTAACTAAGAGCTGCTGTGAAAAAATGTTAAGAAATTAATGTTAAGTATTCCCCTCAATCTAATATTAGTGCTATTATGTCTACTAGAGCTCATTAAAATTTGTTTTTTTAGCTCACTCCTGGAATTAGCTATCTGGACATGAACTGATTTCTATTTTACATTTTATTTTTACTGCAATAAACATTTCTTCAATACTTTATCGGTCAACTTGATTTATCTTCAATTTCTAACAAGGTGATCTATGTTTAAAATGTTTTAAACATGTAAAGAATGCAAATAAGTTAAACAGATAAAAAATATCAAAACATGTGCACAAAGCAACTACTGAACAAGCTTGAAAGCAAATTGAACACTTTCAGCAGCTATGTGCAAACGGTTATACTGACACGGGATGATGCAAAGCGATTCTAGACAGATCGCGTGTAATGAATCACATTTGCCATAGACGTTCTTGTCGATTTCACTGACCCCAGAATGCACCAGTCCTGGAAACAGTGCACGAATTAAACAGGCAAAAGTGAAGCAGTGCACAAAAAAGTGCGAATGACTGCTACAGCTAGAATCCCTTTGCACCACACCTGGATTATAACATTATTAAACAAAGGCACTGTTAAATTTGCAGTCATGACAATGTAATCGCAAATGAGAACGCATTTTCCGCATTAAAAAAGAAAACCACAAATATTGAATGGTACGTATAGTCAGGTTAGAAATTGAAAGAATTACATGTTTGGAAAGATTCTCTTAAAATTCAAAATATTGTATTTAGTCTTAATTTTATCAATGGAAAGATGTAAAAAAAAAAAATTGAAAGAAATTATTTATAATCGATTAACTAACGCATGTTATAAGTGTGGAGAAAAATCACGAGAATCGAAAAAAAAAAGATTTAGAAGAATATAATAAAAATGATGTATTAGTTATCTTCATAAACAAAAATAAATTTGAATGATTTTGATAGGACGTCTGTGTGATAGTAAACCGGAAATGGTGCATTCGGGACAGCACCGAATGAAAGACGAATTCGAGTTCGACGAAAACGAGTTCACCACTCGGTTCGTCTTTCATTTCGTGCTGTCCCGAATTCACCATTTCCGAAAAATAAATTAACCCTTGGGAGCTGATATTTGTCAAGACGCAATTTGTGTCTTTGAAAAGATAATTTTGAGATGAAGTAAAGAGCCGATACCAAAGTTAGAAATCAGAATAGATAATTAAGTTGACGAGACCAAGTGTTGAAAAAAACAGTACTTCAATTCTAAACGTTGGTCACACACACTACTTGAGGTGGGAATGGATGAGAGAAAGAGATAGAGAGATACAAAGATAGATATAGGATAGAGAGGATGACATATTTAAGATCATTTATTAAAATATTATTTCGTTGAGGGCTGGTTAAGGTAAAGAAGTGGTAAAAGAGTGGTGGTGATGGAGGTGGTGGGAGGAGGTCAAGAGGTCGGGGATTTTGCTACAGAGAAATATGATGGAAAAAAAGAAAGTAGAAAAAACATGGACAGATGCGGACAAACCTGACTTGGTACTACCTGTTATGCTGCACAACAACCTCAGCGTAGGAGCATCGCCGGCGTATTGGTTGATCATGCCCTTGGACGCCGCTTGAGGTATAGGGATGGTTAAAACTATGGGTTTGTGGAATTTGCGTCGCCGAGGCTCCACCGTGACTATAGGACTCACCGCTACCCGATTGCCCAACATTTTTGCCACCAATTCGGATGGGATTGGCTGGGCCTGAAAATGAGAGGGAAGGCCAAACAGCTCATCAGTTAAATCAGTAAATGGAAATAGGATCTAAATGTATATATATATATAAAATTGTTATGTTTAGAAAAATGAATATATAAATATAAAAGCACTTTATGCCTATCCTAAATAAAATGTGGCAAAGAATAGGAAAGTTATAAATTTTACACATGTTAATAAATGGAAATGTGTAAAATTATATGTTTAGCATGAACTACAAATGCGTTCAAGTTAGATAATATTAGTTTCTGCTCAGCAACAGAACCAGACAATCCCAATCACAACAACGCCTGCTAAGGCACCTTTTAGAACCATCAAATCACACTTTCTTATGGGTGTAAGTAAAGTAATCATTTGGGGTAAAATTTCACTTGCTTCCAAAAATACTAAAGGTTTGACGTAAAAAAAATTTCAAAATATCTCGAACTCGATTCATTTAAGCTTTGCAAGTTAACTGAAATTATAGAGACGTTATTGTGTTGGCATTACAAAAGAACCGATTCATTGAATCATTTTCATGTACCGTTTCTTTCATGCCAATAAAGTTCTCGATGCGACATATCAAATACAGCATATCAAACAACATTTCATCGCACCTGCTCGAAATTCATAACTTTTTTTAAAAATTATAAACCCAAAATTAAATGAATGAACAGCAATGAGTTGGTTGTAAAAAAAAAACGAATAGCAGTTATCAAGTAATGATCACAGAATGTAAATAAATGCCCCCATGTTTAAACGAGTATATAGTGTTAAGAAACTGAAGTTGCAATTAAATTCCAAGCGAAGCTCTTCGGAAAGTATCGAATGAAGCGTGAATTTTAGCGAGCTTGGCATCGTAACTTGTTAGTAAGCCAATTGCAGAAGCAGTACGAAGGTTTGCAAACGGTAGAATATCTTCCAAGATATTTGAGACTTAGCACTGAAGTTTGAAAGTAGTTAAATAACCTCTATCAAATGTCCCTTAAAAACGAAATTTTCGATAGTCAAAATATGGCACAAGGAAAGATGCGCTGTAAACAATAATTCATCGAAAATAATAAGGTTACTAATTTTAGTTTTTAACAGAAAATCATACTTTAAAAATCATATCAATTTTTATTGATAATTTGAATTTGTCCAGAAAAACACAAAATGCTGTTAATATATTATATTAAAACAAATTCCTGAAACCAAATGTAAAACTTTTTTTCAGTTACATTGAATAAGTTTGATGGCGTTATTGTCAGATGGTGAAATATATTTGACGGTTCGAGGACAAAAGATCGGTAGTGAGAAAAAAGAATAGCACCAGATAGTTGTTGATGAAACGTGAATAATAAAGTGGAAGGAACGAATGAAGTGGCAAGACACGATTTATTAGTTAGATTAGTATACAGAAAATTCAATGTAAATAGTTATTTTAAGGTTAGTAGGGTATCATATAATCAGTTAAATATATTTTTGCTATACGAAGGAACGATTTTAGCTGACCGAAGCGCTGATACCAACAACCAGTTTTGATGAAAACAACCTTGTGATGAGAAAATTGAAAATCCCTCATTATAATAATTTGACACTCACAGCAATACTGATTCTCGTCGATTTAAAGATGACCGAAATACCGTGTAAAGATTTTAAATTTGGCTAGTAATAAATTTAAAAGTCATAAAGTTCAATCAGATTTAGAAGGGGGGATTTTAAATTACTCATTAGTCAAAATAAGAACATGCTACATGGGAAACGGCTCAGAATGAAGTCGATTAAATTCGAATTAGATTCATGAACACAGAACGGTAAAATTCCATTTCGATTTCATAATTTCCTATTTTCTTTAGGTGGAAAATTTAAATTAGAATTAATAAACACATGCTCTTTTAATGAATTGAGTCACAATTTGCTTCATGCATAACATGGTCCATGGTATTCAGTCATTTACAACTGTTACTGGCAAAACAACCATTAAGATACAAATTTAGTAAGCTTCAAATTTTAAAATTTTAAACATTTAAATGACGCACATAGAATCATGCCAAATGAAGCATGAGCATTTTATCAATAAGATAAATGAAATATATATTTTTTTGTAATTGAAAATTAAGCACAAATACACTGTATATCCCCGCTAACACATCATGCAGCTGCTAACGAGAGCGTGAACTAGGCTTTTACACAAGCAGCGTCTACAGGCATAAGCAAAACATCATATTCCTGCAGAGCATTAATAAAAGATGAATTTGAACTATTTTTCCCCCAATAAAATTACTTTAAAATGTTTTACTCCATTTCAAGTAAAGATAAAAGAATTTTTTTATATAAACTCTTAAAACGCTAGATCGTAGTTAATTGCATTGTAATATTTTACAACATTAATTGACTTACAATTAAGTGAAACGGCAGTATTTGGGGGATGAAATTACAGATGTAATTTTAAAGTTATTGACAAATTTGCTTGAACAATCTTCAGTCGAGATTTTTAAATTTTAATCAGATGTGACTGAATAAGTTCAACTAACTTTAACATAAGCGAACCTGTTTCAGACAAAAGGTGTCTTGGCCTAACAACTTCAAATAGGTGCCAGTAGCAATAAATTAATGTGAAGAAAAAAATTAGTTGTGTGAGTTACAATATTGTTGGGCAAATGAAATTAGAGCCACGATCAAGACTAGCTATCATGAGGAACATCGAAGAATAAAGCGTTAAAAAACGGATATAATATTATGCCGGATATATTTAATCTCACGCTAATACTACGCTAACCTAATATCTAAAAATGATGTCGCAAAATTTGTTTGTTACTATACAAATAAATCTTTTCAGACTTATGTTTTATGGGTTTTGTTTTATTGAACATTGCTCGAATGATAAGGGGAAATATCTTTAAAAGAATGAGCAAAAATAATATGAGTATGAAAATAGTTTTAAGATCTGTATAGTCATTTTTATATGCAGCAATTTTTGAAGGTTCTATTAAAACTCATTAAGTATTTCATACAAATAAAGAAACCTTCCAATTTTTAGAAAATAGTTTTTGGAAATGTTCTTTTATACGTGTATAATATCTTTGGAACTTGGTTAGTCAGAACAAAATACGACTCATGTTATTTTGCAGTGCCCACTAAAATTATGACAGCAAAAATATGAAAATTCATTATTATTAATCGAAAAAATTGGATGTTCCTAATGTTAGGCACTTGCGCACTTCAGGGTGAATATTCTAGAGGCATGCAAATAATAAGATGACTAGGATTAGCAGAGTAGTGCTAATATTATAGATGCAACGCTAGTCTCTGCGCATTTGTCACGAAATTGGGTTTGAGGTTTTAAATAAATGGTAATTAAGTTATCTATATACTTTGAGATTCAATTAAATATTGCTTCTATATATATACAAATATATACGATTATATATATATCATTATATATTTGTAGACAATATCATAAAATAAATTAATATGCTACGAAGATATTTGAAATACAAATTAATCTGCTTTCACACTGAGGGCGTACTACATTTGTGTCATGACTAATAAAAGTTTGCATCTAGTGCATCCAGTTTAAGAGTGCGAGTAGGTGAGTAAACACGAGAGAAAAAGGTAGTTTCAAATATTAGTTAAAGTGCCGAGTCAAAGAAATTGAAAGTGCTCTTTTCTTGCAGTATATAATAAATGCTTTAAGTGATATAGAATAGGAAAAGACACGTCATTCCACACCACAACAAACACCAGAGCCAAAAGGTGGATAGGTTGGTGATAAATACCTGTGTTCCATATCGATCACAAACTCGACACAACATCGAAATGTGCATTGATTTAGTGTGTTAATACAATAATAGAGCAGAGCGAAACTTGAATGATATTCAAATGGTGCATTTGAAATAGTAATTTGAACTTCGGTAGCAAGTTGTCAAAAATTGCATAATTCGATATAAATATATATATAAATTGACGTAAGGCAAGTAGTTTAGATTGTAACAAAACCACGCTTTATGAGAAATGGGCGAATTTGTAAAATTGTTGAATGGGCCACAACCACCAAGTTTCGATCACAAAATGACTTTTCAAAATCTGGTATCACATCTGCACGTCAATTTAAAATTGTGACAAGACTAGCCGATTTCTTTCAATTGTGACAGCAAACAAACCCGTACTGTGTTAAGTAGATCAACTGCTAATCCCTTGAGATTCTTAATGAAATAGTATCGACCTATTTCAAATCCATTAAAAACAAATAAAGTGGATAGATATCAAACACCAATTATCCCACGAATATTGTCAGGTACAGCAAACGGCCACAACTCAAAAATAAGCAGAAGTTACTTCAGGTTGGAGAAGCGAGCTTCCATAAGTTTAACTTTTGTAAATAAATCCAACGAAATTCTAATAAATTAATAATAAAGTCAAAAAATAAATAACGCATCCGTATAGTATTAAAAAAATAAATGGAAACGCACAAACAAAAAGTTTGGGTGTAAATAAATGTATATATCCATATTATTTAGTAGGTGCCATCAATTGCAGCTCGTGAGTTCTATAAATAGAGGAGTTGGGGTGGGGAGACAAAAAGAGTACCAATACGCAACGCGAATAGTCAGCGCGCTACCACACCAACGTGATTCGCTTGGATTTAGTGTGAATGTTGACAGTGATTTTGCGGCGCTTACTACTGTTGCCCACCTTGTCAGGTCTGATAAAGTTTACCTGTAGGCCCACTTTAATCTTCTTGGTGAGGGCACCCTCGGGAAACACGGCCTGCACCTGCGGCACGACTGTCGAGCTGACCATGCCGCCCTCGGGTCCGATGGCGTGCACCTCTTGGCGCACGCGGCTCACGATGGCAAAGTACTGCGGGAAATCGGTGGTCAGAATGCGAGTAATGCGACTGGTGTTCAGATCGTCCAAGGCGCTCAGTTCTGCAAGAATGACAACGAACCGGTAGGAAATTAGAAAACTGAGAAAAATCATTTAAAATGGAGTATTACAACAAGGAGTACTGACTGCATTGATCGCTCTCATAATTGTGTTACTGTTATATTTTCTTTATTTCTAAATATTGTATAGGTTATACATTTTTTAAATGCTGCAGTCAAGTGATATCTAAAATTTAAAGACCATGGTAAACAAGTGATAGATTTTATAATCAATATGTCTACGAATCATTCAACACTAAAAATGAAAACCCACTGTGGAGCCAAGCGAATTTATTTATCTACGACTATTACCTTCTCCGTCAAAGCTTTCGTTGAGAACCTCTTGGACAGCTTCCTCGGTCGCCTCCAGTGTGTGCTCACGCCATGTCTCACCATTGTCGCTGCGCATGATCGTTATTTCGCGCTCCTTGCCGCGCAATGCAGCGAAATGTGGCACTTCAATGATCACCGGACTGCGTGGTTAAATGTAATTGAGGCAAGCGTTAATTATAAAATCCCATACATTTAGGTAAAGTCAATTTAAGTTAGTCGAAATTACGAAATAAAAAATCAGTTTCAAAATCGAAAACAATAACTCAACTTTTGGGGTTTCAGTTTGGCTGTTTATGTAAACATGTATGTTTATGAGAAAGATTTTGTTAGGACGTCTGTATGATATTAAATCGAGAAAGGGTGAATTCGGGACAGCACCGAATGAAAGA
>JAQGBY010008007.1:0-11142 GCA_034698785.1 Mycogona germanica
TTCAGAACAATTAAACGAAATTCGTAAAGTGAGTTTGTCGCGTGTCACATGCGATAACTCCGACAACATTCCAACTATTCAGAAGAACGTCATGTTTGTTCCATCAGATTGGTAAGATGACAGAGAACCTCGCAGTTTCTCAATATAAAAAATAATATTGGAAAAGACAACTGTACGTGTCCAACAACGACATTAACGGCGGAACTGGAGCGCCACCTTACAACAAGGCAGAAAGGGCATAGTTGAACAAAACAAAAATATTTTTTCACATGTTCGATCTCCATCTATTCAGGCATCTATCACATTGTATTCCTTTAAAAGGAATGAAATGCTTGAGATATACCAATAAACATTTATTCACAGTTGTCTGAAATACAAACTCGGTTTACATGAACTTGCCAAATTGTGAGCAGTTTCTCTTTCGAGTGTTGATAACTATTAAATGTCCAGCAAGTTTATCTAAACTTGTATTGTATTTCTGCATCGTCCTTTTCTCTTAATTTTTAATTTATCACTCCGTTTTGTAGTCTTGAAGGTTATTACTGCAATGTGATTATTGTCTATATTATTGATTATAACTTGGATTATAATGATTTTTATTTTTGATGGCAAATAAAAACCAATTTTTAAATAAAAAAACCAATTTGTCAGAACATTAATACTGGTCCACCAATTTAAAAAAATATAAAACTGATGGTATCTTGGTGACAATGTAACTAAAATAACATATTTTTAATCATAAACGTAGCGCACACACTACACATTTCAAAATACTGCCCCAAAATTAAAGCAATCACTGAATACATCAATGCGTTGTGTACAGCATCATGTGCAACACGTATACTGAGATTATTTTGTTTTTCTTGCTAATTTCATCAGACTTGCTCGATAAATTGTTGATAAAGCATGCTTTGCATCGCCGCCAAGACAGATATTGGTAATACACAAATATATGTTGGTGCACTTCGATCTTTTTGGTGTTGGATGTTGAGAGCCAGGTAATCGAATTTCTAGGTATGCACTTGGCAATTAACCCATAATGAAGATCAAGTTCAACACAGATGAAGGCGTTATCCTTATCTGACATTCGACACACTTGTTTAGTTGTGTGTAAAATGGTCCCATCAGCTATCCACTCATCCCATCAAAATTGCGTTTTAACATTTAGCCATTGAAACTATTCTACTCTTTAAAAACGAATAGAAAGCTTCAAATTAACAAGTTCACATGTCAATTTTATTCTCATTTGAAATAAGGTTATGATCGATTGTGTACATTTTGTACACATTGGAAGTGTGCTTATTTTTATAAAAATTGAATTATCGATATGTTTTTTAATTTTATATTCTGCGCTCGCTCATCCAATGTAAACGCTTCGATGATAAAGCAGTAACGCCATTGATCGGCCTACGCATCTTTTTTGAGAACTCTGAAAGCATAGTCAGAGTGACATTTGGAGAGGGGTTGGGGTTGGTAAGATCTGAATTCATTTCAAATAATGAACGCACCACAAACCCACCATTAAGAGACAACGCAACTCACTTAATCAGCGTTGATACGCTTAATTTGATGCGAATAACCCTTACTAGACGATTTAAAAAAATCTAAGACGTCAAATCTAAATTCGAATGAAATACAGCACAATGGACAATCGGTATAATTTGTTTGTTTATCGGTAAAATTGGTCCAGCTTTTTATCCTTACTGTAACCAAAGATGTACGAATTGTGATGATGGGGAGCGTTTAAAATCTAAAACACTCAAATCACCCCAGCATTTGGCATTTATTTCTCAAGATAGCGTGAAATCAAGTTACGATAGCAACTCGGGTCACTAGGCGATAATTCGAAGTAGATCAAAGCAATGAAAATCAACCAATTGAAAATAAATATTTCTAACAGAATAGCTTGATCTGGTTGACGCGTGTGGCGGATGCATCAAGATGGCGATTTCACTAACAAGATAAATGGATTTGCTGGAACATAACAAATAATAAAATTTACGGGTGCCTCAACAAACATTCAATCCATCTGACCAGATCGGCAATTTGTGCTGCACTTTCTCACAACGGATCAGCTATTTTGAACTTTTAATTAGTTTTTTTAAAATATATTGCCCCCGTTTAAATAACAGCTTCAAAACATATTGAAAATTTACAATTGGATTTAAGTGACTTGAAGAAGAGGTGAAAAGGTTCTCTAAAACAATAAAATAATTTGCGAATACAGGGGAGGTAAGTAACAATAGGTGGACCATATTTCAATGATTCAAATGATTTGACAATGTAAATTGAAAAATCATACATCTTAATATTTTTCGCTTTTGCGTGTTTATTTTATTTTGTCACATTTTTAGAATAGTTGTTAAAAATTGGGCACTCGATTTTTAGAAATTCATCCATTAGCATCGTTCAAATACAGCGTTCTGTTACAACCCAAATGATCAACGAGAAAATTGAAGCAACATCGTCAAACAAAAGTGATTGGTTCGACAATGAGAAAAAAGAAACGCCATTGTCAGCAGCCGAGATGGTTCATTCCGACGATTCAATCAACGGATCGTCACCAACTGAAGCCAGTCAAGATGAAAAAGAAAGCGTCGCGGAAGTATCGAAAAACTCCACTGTAAATGACGTAAGCGAATTGTGACTTAACACATAAGTGCATCTTAAATGAACGCGAACAACCAACATACGAAAAATGATGAACTATTTTTCTTCATGAGGAAGATTTTGCCAGAACACCTGTATGAATTTGATTCATGTTCTCGATATTATTCTTCAGCCTAAACCAGCTCTAAATTGTATTTAATTTATGCCTTACACGAAGCATCATCGGGGGGAGCTTTACGTTTCGCCAGCAGCAGTGTAAAAAAGATTTTTCCTATTTTTTTTAGTTTTGACTAGATTCCTTCAAAATAATGAAACCACCTCCTTCCTTAACAACTCAGCACAAATTAAAATGTACAATTGTAGCATACTTCTAAAAATCCATTTGACTTGAACGTCCAAATAAATCATGTACAATTGATCGCATCTTGGTTGTAAAAAATCACTTGAGGCCGAACTTTCAGATAAATCATTTCAATGAATAACATACAATTTTACAGTTTCATTTCAAAGCTTGTCTTTCAAATTTGTTTTTGAATGACTTTAAATATAGTAGCGAACGCGTTCATCAGTTTAAAATTCTGGTACGAATCACATACCAGGAATTGATGCGCAAGGTTGGGACATCATCATCTAGGATCGATCTTCAATGAGTATCAAAATATCTTCATTTTTTAAATATCACCTAGGATGACGACACGTCGATTGGTCAGTGCGACGGACGTCACCTGTCGTTCGCTTCCGCGTCCCTGGACTGCGACCTGGACGACGTCAGCGAACACATGGTGCCCAAGGGCATCTGGACAATCACCAGCGAGATGGTGCGCGAGTTGTTCCGTCAACCAATCAAGTTCGTGGCCTTCGTGCGGCGCAATTCGTGGCGCGGCGCGATCACAAAGTCGCGCGACAACATCGTGGAGCGACTCACGGAACGTCCCGAGAAGGAGGAGTTCACCTCCGTGGACTTCGCCAAGACTCTGGTAACTTGAACCAAAAATTGGGAAATGTAACGATTATCGATGGAACTCTCTAGGATATCCAAATTGAATGCACGAGCAATTCCACCTCATCCCAAATAAAAACCAAATTGAAATGAATAATCAAAATTGAAAATATAATAGACGACAGTCACCCTACTCAACAATTGGATAAAATGTTTTGGACTTGGTGGATAGCACACAACTAATTGGGAAAACGGTTACACTCTTTTAGAAATACAAAATGCAATTTCTGATCAAATGCAACCAAACAACTTCAAGTGATAAAATCAAATAACTACTTTTCCAAGATGGCAGACCCCGCCCCATGTTTACCGAAATCGCTTATTCTACCTGAAAATATGTTTTCCTTCACCAATTTCAGGTGGAAATGGTGGCCCTGGCATTGAGCATGAACGCCGACTGGGTGTGCGCCGCCATGTACTTCAAGTCGTGCGACTACTACTGGGCTTCGGCCACCCTCCTGATTCTGTTCATCCCGGTCATCCTGATCAATCTATTCAGCTATTACTGGTACGAGAACGCCGACCACGACTGCTCCACGGAGGCCCTCTACTTTCAGCGGGCCAATAAGTGCACAAAACCAGTTTCCTACATCATCTGCATCATGTCTCACTTCATTCTCATGGGAATGTTCTATCGGTAGGTTCTCTGCGCTTTTCTTTTCACTTTTCACTTTTCGAAAATGATTGCACGGGGGATAATTATTGCACCGTCTTTTCCGGTGAATACCCATCAGAAATAATTTTAATCGATTGTCCGCCCGCAATCCGATATCATAGGTACTTCATGATCATCTACTTCGGGATGAAGACCTGGAGCGAGGAGCGCCTCCTGAAACAGGCCAGGCGAGCCAAGCAGGGATCGAGCCGGAGCTTCGCCACCGTGTCGACTGTTGTGCTGGACGACGACCACTTCACGTCCACCAACAGCTCCAGGCAAGACCTCGAGTTCGCCACAGAGGGCGCCACCATCAGCAACTGGCACCTGCGGGCAGCGCCCACCTACACCGAACCACCCGACAAAGCTATGTAAGATCAAAGTCTCACTCTCTCTCCGATGGCTTATTACAGCTGATAGATCGAATATCGATAGTTTTTGGACTATCGCACGTTCGACGTAGAAGCCTATTCGCGACTCGAGATCATGATGCGAGACCTTACATATCTACATTATATTATAATTTTAAGTTTCAATCTTCTTTTTAATCCTCATGATTATTTTCCTCCACTTCTGACTCTACAAATAAAGGGAAGGAGGCAAGCGCATAATACGTTTTTACGTCACACTTTACTCTGCAATCACATAACGTGCAATAACGATCATAATGCAAATTTACAAAACACAAAAACCTCATTTTTGTTATAATGCGTCTGCAGCATTCGCCAAAGTCAAATTTCTAATTATATCGAAAAGTTTCTTATATCGGGGAACGGCCCCTTCTTACTGTTTTCATCTCGGTGTAAACTCGGTCTGGAGTTTTCTCACTGCGATCGTCTTTTGTTACTGTTGAGTCGAACGTCCTCCTTCTCCTCGCACCCGAATCACGAAGTCTTCGGCCAATGACAAACTCCCGCCGCGCGTCCGTTGTCTGCCTCTAAATCCCGATTAGGAGGCAGATTTGGCACCGCACTTTGAACCAAAATCCCTTTGACGCAATGACGCAATCACGACCAGGGTGAGCCGCACTACAAAACCGATCGTCTAAAATCGTCTAGCGAGAACAGGTTAAATGTTCACCGAAAACAGTTTTCCCCGATGAAAACAAATCGATTTTCCGCACCGCCGATGCGGTCAGGGGTCAAATCCAATTTTTCCCAAACAGGAAGAAGCGTCACCCACGAATTGCCTTTTTTGAAGACAATACACTTTGTTCGAAGAATTTCTATATTCAGTTCATGTCAACGTTTTTCTCACTCTCTCTTAATGAGAACTTCTTGGGAAGTGACGGCGAGTTTGGTGCGACCACCGCCGACCAAAACTCGCCCCTTGACCCCCAGTGCCACCCCTACTCACTTTTGGATCGTCAGGGGGCGCTGAAATCTGAAGGGGGAGGGAAAGAAGAGAAAGGACGGATTCCCCCGAATTCGAATTATACACATATTTCAATATTTTCTATTTATTAATCGTTTAATTCCTTAGACAACTATTTAACAAATTTGGAATAAAATGCTTTTGCGTTTCAAACAGATTAGATGTTTTAATTGTCAAGCGTTTGAAAAACTATAAAATAAATTAAAACCAGTGTTGATACGTCTTTGCCATGACACGTGAGAGAGAGCGGGATTTTCAAATTTTTGAAAAACATTTCGCTGACATGACGAGGCTGACGTCGAGCGAAGCCGGGTGATTTCTCTAGTGATGAAATAAATTCAAATGTACAATTTCTAATTCTATTTTTAAACAGGGACAAAATATCGTGCAGACAGAAGGGCATCAACAACATGATGGCGCCGTCGCTCAACGCCATCGTGTCTTGCGCCGTCCCGCGGCGACAACCGGAAGCGAATAAGTCATCGCTGTGGAGCACTTCCGACTACTTCGACTACTATACCATGTACATCCACCAGGAACATGACGTAGCATTCCTAGATCTGGTCAACGGATTTCTGCACGACGGATCACAGATGGTGCTTCAGTTGTACATTATCATGAAGCCGGACGACTGTTCCTGCGACGACGGAATCTGCCCCAAGGAGCCCTTAAAATGTGAGTATCTTAAAATAATTCATATAGATATCCTGATTTGCGACCCGTTTTAAAACGTTAATTCAGTAAAGCGTCCCATTTCAATTGCAAACATTTATGTCTCATTGTGGAAAAAAACTGGATTACGAAAAATCTTTAAAAAACCTTATTTTAAAAAAAAATCTATATTATTGTATAATCCTAAATGTCCGCTTTAAATTTTTTTAATCTTTCTGTCCGGGAGTTTATTTATGAACTGGTTGACGAAATTGAATAGTATTTGAGCTGTAGATAGGTCCACAAATTTGTAATCTAGTGCAAATTATTTCAGATCTCGGTTTTACGTATTTCTGGAGAAATACCCGTAATTATAACGTATCTTACAGATTTTTATTTTATTCTTATGTATCTTACAGAGTTTTGCAGAGTTAAAAAAATATTAGAAAAAGCTTTCGCTACCATGACGAGGACAGACGAGCAAAGCGGCCAATTTCTCTAGTACTTTAATATTTCTGAGAGTAGTTTTCAGTGAAAGGGAGATTTATTTTGTAAGCCTGGTCAAATCGTCATTGTTCCACCATTGGTCAGATTATTAAATGTTGTCGCTGTTGTTGTTTTCAGTGTACAGTCAATACCAGTCGGCGGTATTAGGTCTAATCAGTCTATCCTGGTGCTACGCCTCCTACACGTGTGTCCGTCGCTACAAATTCCAGCACAAATCCAAGATCAATCTACTGGGCATGCTGGTGCAGTTCGTGTGGCGCATCTTCACGCTGGTCAGCCGGGTGGGAGCCTTCGCTCTGTTCGCCGCCGGCGTGCCACACGGCATCTACATCCTGTTGGGAGGAGGTGCTCTTCACTGGTTCATCATGGCTGGCTGGGTTCGAGCCCAGCGCGCCCACGGCGACCGCGTTGGCGAGCCAGGCTATCCGCTCACCTTGAAGGAGTTCATCTACGACATGGTGGTCGCCTACATGTATCTCTTCTGTTTTTTCAATGTGCAGGAGGGATCGACCCGGCTCAAGTATCTCACCTTCTATCTGCTGGTCTTGGCCGAGAATGTAGCCTTGCTGACCTCCTGGTTCATCTATTGCACGTGGTCCTATCGATTGATCGTGCTCATGGCCATGATAATGTCTTACTTTTTTGGCCTACTGTTCATGGTGATCTATTACGTCTGTACGCATCCCAACGAAAATTTGCCCAACCGTGAGGTCAAGGCACGACTTTATTGAACTTCGCTTTATCGAGTGTTTCTAGTCGAAACAAGAAAAATCTTGGTTGCATTCGATTAGTTAAATTGGTGGTCAAGTGGCGCAACGACATGGCGTCACAACCAATACGAAGAGAAAATCGGTAAATGTTCGGAATCCCAAGTACTTTTTTAGGTTTTTTTTAAATGAAATATTCCTAAATTATTTAATTAACTTCCAAACGATCTCCATTGAATGAAAACGAGAATATATACGCGATTTGCTGATTTATTGATTTTAGAATATATGTACATCAGTTTTTTTGCGCATAACACATCCGTATAGACAACAATTTCAAATAGATATTTTTGAGCGCATCGACATATCACACTCACACATAAATGCACGCACACTGAATGATACATGTACAGTATATAGAACAATCTTTACATCATTTGCATAAATAAATCGACGATGTTCGCATACATTTGATTGGTCAACTGTCAATTGACTTGTTCAATAAAATTGAGATCCGGGCACTAATATATTAAGATATTGAGAATTTTCTTTGGATTTCTACCCATTGACGCACCCGCACAGAGCGATCTTAGGAACAAATGACTGCCTTACGGGTTCCATTCACTGACGAGAAAAATCTGTCCGCGTAACCTGCCAATGTACCAAAATTGCCGCTAGGATCGCCACTGTGCGACTCGTCACCTATAAGGTTTTTGGTTTCTCTACACTAGTATTCACATAAGTCATATTTATATTAAATTAAAATTAGATGGGATATAACCCAATTTTTGTTAGTAGACGGGTTCAAGTCGGCGGTTAAAGAATTTGTTACAGTCAAGTTATTTGTGGCTATATTCCAGATTTGAATATTTAAAAAATCGCCATTGTATAGGAAATGCCTTTAAATGTATTGTTTATTTATGTTTTGGAATATTCCTGCATAGTATTAATGCTCTGCTGCACATTCATGATTGTAAATATATAATAAATTGTTTGTAAAGTGTTACTTCGTCATCACTGAAGGTTAGATTTCTTAATATTTGTTTTTGATAGTAAAGCGGTTAATTTTTCCATCCCAGTTTCAGTAAAACGTATTACTGATGATGGCGATGAAACAAATGCAATGTTTACTCAATCTAATTCACATTTCTGTTAAGACAGAAAAGATAGAGTTTAGTGAGGTTCCAGTTCGCAGCAGCTGATTTGTGGTATCCTAAATTTTCTCCCCAAGAGTATTTGAATAGGATATTTGTTAATTAATTGAATGAAACCAGAATCCGCCTTGGATTGCTTCCATGTGTAATATTGTCTCTTTCTCTTTCACTAATAATTTTTCCCCAAATTATTATTTCTCGAGCAAATACATATGAATTATGTATCGATAATCGTAACAATTGCAATTGACCTGCTTGCAGGTAGCCGTGTCGGTAAATAGGAACCTGTTCCTAATACATTTCGCTTTACATGTGCATGTACAACCCTGTACAAAAGCGTACTTGTCTAAGAGAGATAGATATCCTACATTAATTATCGACGTGTAAATTGAATGATAAACCACATGTCATTGAGAATCTCTGGTACAATTGGCCTTTTTGGACCACTGATTTTAGGCAAATATGATGAGGCACAGTACAAAACAAGGTCATCTTCTGAGTCTTGAATACGAAGTATCAGATATCGTTAAAATCGTTCATTTTTTGTGAGGAGATGTTATTTAAAATTCAAGATTCATGATTCAAGACCCAGAAAATGTTTTGTAGTTTTGTTGGGAGAATATAACAAGTTCAGAGGCAACCATTGGTGACAGAATATCGAAAATTGATGCATAATAAAGGGTGCACATTTTGAACGTTCAAATCTAAAAACGTTGTCAATTATGCGCTGTGCAAAACAATGAAGGTCACAAGACGTAAGTAGGTTAGTTAGTTTAGGGGAGTGGTAACGGTTTTCGACGCACTGTGCTTATTTTCTAGAGTTAGTCAACAAGCAAAACCAAAATGATTCGATCTAAGTGGAGATTCTATTCTACTGCAAAAGCCATGTTATTATTAAGTGGGGATTCGCAAAACTCAAATAAGATAGGTTATTCGCAAACGTGATGAATGCACACGGCAAAAGAAAAATATATCCATCAATAAATACATGTGGTGAATACGACATCAATATAAGGCAACTATTTAGCTGATAAACGTCTGTAAAAATTTTGATTCATTTATCAATAACATATAAAGTAATGTTATTATAATTATCGATTGGACGGATAATGAATATTTGGTTGCAGAATTTCAATTCACTTTCTATCACTTCTATCCCTTCAAACTTAATTTATTTATAACGCTTAGTATTTCATTGATTTTTATATTAAATACAATAAATGTCCCCGAATAGCCGATGGATTCTTCCAGGCTCGGGGTTGGTCGGAGTCCCCCACCCCGTTAGGGGGTTGGGGTGACGGGGTTTGCCCCCCTCTTAAAAAAAAAAAAAAAAAAAAATGTATAGATATTAACACGATTATTAATTTTGCCTAATTGATTAAACTAGAGATCATTGAGTGCAACCACTCAAAGTATTATTGGCTCTCAGGAATGTACTTCTTTCTTTTCTTATCCTTAACTAGTAATTATACCCAGAAAGGTTAAAAGGGAAGGAATTGTCTACAAAATTGCTGCAAATTAAAAACTGGTTTTCTTAATAGTTAATTTATAGAGTAGCTTGGCCGTTAGCACGATGGTAACCTATTATAAAAACATAACAATGAACAAAGATCAAACCAATAATCAAACAATGTGTTTCGTAATATTGACTGAAAAAAATTTCAAATGTCAATTGCTAATGCCTTTGACCTTTTTGTCTCTTTGCGTCATTGTATTTGAGCATTTATATACATTTTGCCGTCACTGTCTATGTTCGGATATAAATTTAGACATCCTTTTCGCCAGCATTTTGTAGACAGTTTCTCCATAGACACTTACAATGGCTGACAAAACCAGGAAATACGGTTTCTATTATCACTCAGGTGATCATTCGCATTTATTCTGTAGTTCGCGTCACTTGTCGTCATAGGGATTCGTGTGCTATCGGATAATATCGAATTTTACTAGTACTGTACAGAGGGTTGATTCATGGTTTCATTCATGGTTAGAAAGTGAAAAGAAAAACGAACGACTGTTTCCAAGCCAACGATTTATCGTATTTTCAATGAAAAAGGAAAATCGCGAAGTTGCCGCGAAATTAGAAGCGGCCGGAATCGAAACCGCGATCATTGGCTAAGAGGCGAACGCGCTACATCTTCGACCACTCGACACCTCTGTGTTTTGCTAGAGAACTGCACTTTCATGTCAATTTCATTGCTGCCCCGTGTAAGGCAATCACACAACACTCTGTTGCTTTACAATTTGCCATTTCGGGGGATCAGTGTGTTTGCTAGGGAAGCAGCACTTTCATGTCAATTTCATTGCCGTCTCGGGTGCACCAGCGTGTTTTGCTAGAGAAGCAGCAATTTCATGTCAATTTCATTGCCGTCTCGGGTGCACCAGCGTGTTTTGCTAGAGAAGCAGTACATTCATGTCAATTTCATTGCTGCCCCGTGTAGGGCAATCACACAACACTCTGTTGCTTTACAATTTGCCATTTCGGGG
>JAQGBY010008008.1:0-11142 GCA_034698785.1 Mycogona germanica
ATTGTCTTAAACGACATTTCATCGTAAATTAAGACCACACATGTGTCATTTTTAAGATATCATTTTTAAGTGTGTATGAGTTAATTTTTTCAATTAGAGATATTTTTCTTTAGCAATTTTTAATAAAGGTGATCAGCCAAAACATGTAAGCATCACTGTGTGAATTGAAGGTTAAGTCGTCGTTAGACTTATTCCAATACATTAGACGCACTCTAGGTCCAATTAATTATACCAGCCTTCATTTCCGACACATTTAGTGGACCAAGGAGGCAAGTTACTAGTCAGAGCTACGCTACCACCGCCTTACAAACAAGATAACCAGTTCATTGACCCTCCACTTTCGGAATCCGATATCAGGTCAGCTCCAACTTATTCGTTGGTAAGAACGGAACTCCGAACGGGTTCACAAAAAATGATCCCCCATCACATTAATGTTATCAACTCGGTTAAACATCGACCCTAAATTATTAAAATGTGTCCATCCAACCGGGCGACAAATTTCACTCCCAATTTCACGAGACTATTACTAAATAACGCAAGATACGCTTATTGCCGATGACCCAAGAACCCCGATGAGCGCATTCGAAATAAAGACATTAGGCTAGAGAGAGACAGAGAGAGAGAGAGAGAGAGAGATGCTCTCACATTGTTTTTGTAATGGCGAATGGAGCAGTGACTGTCTCCTGCAGCCAAGGGAAGGGTTGGCCCGGAGGTTCAGTCAAATGAACTAGAAAGCCATTCGTTGAAGCCCCATTGGGCTCTCGACCGATTACAGCCCCGGTGACCGTCGCAATGACTCGCTCGCCCTCCCCTACCCCCTTCAGCTTCCATCCCGATGGCAATTGCAACTCGCTTGCTCGGGCTCGCTCACAGAAACACACTTTGCATAGATAAGGATATATTTTGTGGAGAGAGAGAGTACATTAGGCCGGGCTTGTCGTTGCGCCCACTTCGCGTAAAGTGAATTTTCTGGGGCCCGCCAACCAACCAACCATCATCTCTGGGCCGATGCTCAACCACGGCGCGCGGCGCGCAAGAATGAGGCCAACAATCCCCACAAGGACGAGGTCAACGGATCCGGAACCACTACCTGAACTTTTCACTTCTCGCAGGTGAGCGCAGGTAAAGAGACAGTTGCTCTTACTACCCGAGATATAATATGAATGCGTGCACCGACGCGGTTATTCACTAATGCAACTTTGCAAACTACTGAGTATTTAGGTCCCATCAATTACAACTTCTCATCATGAGGTGTTCATTAACCTTTATAAATAGATTTCTGAAAATGGTGAATTCGGGACAGGCCGAAGGAAGAAGACGAAACGAATTCACCATTTTCAGATATATATCATCCAGACGTCCTAACTAAATCCCTCATTTATAAATAGAATCACACATACTTACACAACTTTGTAAGAATCGTCAATTATTTGCCAAGAAAAATGTCTTAATTTCAGGATGTTCTTTCAATTGGTATAGGAGGACGACAAATTTCAAGATATTACAAAAATCTTTCGACTTTTAAGATGCTGATACAATCTGTTCCAAAATATTGTCCAACGGTTGTAGATTTTGCTCTGAACACAACATCGATAACGATACGTTGCTTCAAGTGTGTTCATAGGTGGCAGCACCAGTCAGGTCGGTCAGAACGTAAACAGGGAATATGTAGTGCCTGATGGAGCAGTCTATCAGGAAAAAGTGACAGAAAAAGAAGCAGCGAACGGAGGAGGAGAAGAAAGCCCGAGCTCGAGAAATCCTCCCCGACGCAGCCATTTTCTAAGCTCTAACGAGGCAAGAAATCGTAATAAGTGCAATAATGATGGCCCCGAGCTTCTCGAGTTGTTGGTCGCGCCGTCGCAAACGGAGCAGCACCCGGCCACGACCACCGTTATCGGAGGCGGGTAGCCACCTTGCTCAGACTGCTCGCCATCGGAACAGCAGTCATGGGCCCCACAATCGTCCAGGGTGTGGAGGAGCAGTGCCAACCCTGTCTCGTCGGTAACAGTTGTCGACGCCCGTTACACGGTTGGCGCGACCAGAATAATGGTGGGATAAAGTTCTCGCTGCCACGAGCATCTCTGTCGGAGCATTGTGATCGGACGTGACAATGGTTCCCACCCCCCTTTACCCCCTTTAAGAACACCTCATTCAATCGTACCCGCCACCTTCTAAAAATATATCCCCACCGACAGAAAATCTCGGCCTCTTCGGTTGACCAGTGGAAGGAACTCGTTCGGAAATCTGGTCACGTTGCAGTGACCCGTAAAGCGAGGCTCGGAATACGAAGACAGGCTCAACGCCCGTCTGGGATTTTTTTTGTTCGTTCATTGCAGGAATAAGTCGTTTCTCACTTTGAAGTGGAGAGAAGTCAGCCGACCTCGTGCTGGTGTAAATGATGGTCGCATTTGGGGTTAAACTGCCAGCGAAACACATCTTGATACATAATCTGCATTCTCTCCATTGTTAAGAGTAAAGTTGTTTCTTTCAATCCAGCTCTCTTCACATAATGCTTCCTAAGATCCTGCTCTCACCGATCATCGACAATCATCTGATTCTGTCACAATCTAAACACAGCATCGATTCTCATTCCAAAAATGCTAAAAGTCATATTTACACAGGTATTTAAACATGCACCCATTCACAATACATTACGTTGGGATGGCTGCATAGCTCGAATAATTCCGAAATTAGTATAATGGTGGTTTGGGAGTTACACTAATATGCATAAAAATGTTTACCATATGCTAGTTTAATTAAACAAATCGTGTATTTGATAAGTATCATTTTTGTATGCAAATAAAATATTTGGAAACACAAACCGGAATATAATGGAATTCCGTAAATGAAATTCCGTTCATGTTTTATTTATGTGAACACGTGTACTTAAATTCAAACATACGGTGTGCGACTGTATTTATTTCAATTGGATTTCTTGTTATCTAACCTAGAATAATCGAAAGTAATTTCAAACGAGTGAATACTTTTCTATTGCTTGAAAATGAGTATCAACCAATATGAAATCGAATCATAAGAAATTCGATAAAAAGGATAACGTCTACCTGCAAATATCATTAACCAAATTGTCATTAATAAAAATAAGATCATTTTCAACAGAACATAGATACACGAAAATATAGATTATGATTCAATATTGATGAACTATTTTTTTGGGATCCATAAATATTAAAAAAACGTTACTCTAAAAGCTTTTGTTACTCTGAAACCGACAACAAAACATCAATTATTCCGCAGTGTGAATTTCCAAAACCATCCTCGCCCTGCAACATGGTGAAAGATTGCTGCATCGCCCCTTTCCTACTTCAAACAACGAAACATTTTTTGTAAATTGCCAGCGAAGCTTTCGAGACTATAAAGGTTAGGATTCCTGAATAGATAACACAACGTAAGTGCAAAAAGACGAAGACGAATATTTTAATGCAACTCGGTTTCAAACATGAAGATTTCTCAAAATCGCCCAACAATTTAATGAAATTTAACTTCATCCATTTGATAACAATTCGCCCTCGTTGCCATAATAAAAATTTAATTTTGTTGGTCGCGTTAGACTTTGACAGGAAGTGAAACTCCTTTTGCTCTAGAACTGCGAATGACGTTGAAGGCGTCATACCGTCGTCACTGGAGTCGAGTCGGAAAGAGCTCCGGGTATGATGATACAACCAACGGTGTATTAGATTAATTGCATCCGAAAAAGAAAAAAATCCCACAAACTTGATGAAAGGGGTTCATCAACGGCCCTCCACATCCCCGGCAGCGCGGTGAGCCACGCCATCGTGAAACAAACTCCCGATTCGAAAACTCATTAAGAACGAGCAAAGCGGTCACAAAAAGATAATTTGCTTTGCGTTAAGACAATCGGATGACGGGCGGACGAGACAACTGAATAATTTAATACGAGTTTTCGGGGGCGTGGGTGAAAGAACAAAAGATCCTTCAGAAGACGAAAGACAAATAAAAGGGCATCCGCCACACCACGAAACCCAATTTTTATGAGAACAGTCTGTTTGTTCGAGCCGGTTAAAAACATTTAACTGAAAGAGATAATCTACAGGTAAGCTAACATCTGATATCGCGAGTCGGTAAACTCGTGATGCGACGATCCCGGGTTCGATTCCCATTGCGATCAAGGTTCGTCCACTAAATTCCCTTCGTCGGTCGCTGCCAGGACACCGACTCCACGTACGAAATTGGGTACGATCAATTTGGCCACAGAGTTGCAGAAGGCGGACTTCTCTTGCCACCGCGGCGATGAGAGACGATGGTCAACGCTTCCGAGTGCTTACGTCATCCACTCGTGGCAGCAGGAGTGGACAGTGGCGAGCACTCGACGGAAGTGGCGAGGCCGACTGGAAGAAGCTGGCCAGCGGATTGATAAATGGGACCAACTAATGCGCAGCCAAGGTGAAAAGGTGACCTTCCGACGCCACCATCCCCTGTGTGCCACCCCCCCCCACCCGAACAAGAGAGGTTCCCAACATCCTGAGACCCAAAATCCACTCGTATTTGGATTTAGGCGTCGTCGTTGAGCACATCACATCACAATTCAGGGAAAGTGGTCCATTGGTTGGCCTCAGGAGAGTGGGAACAACGGCTCGCTTCCACACTTTCCTTTTTTTTATTATTATCGCCGACGCGATTCTCTCATTCTCTCATTTGACGACGCACGATAAGCGCCTGACATGAATTAGGTGACACGGGATATCGTAAATATATCGTCGGCAATAGTGGTTGGAGCCTCCGTCCGTGATTCACGCCTCTGTCCCCTCCTGAGACCTAGGACAACCCCATCTCCACAATTTGGAAACCATGTCACTGAAGAACAGGCAGCTTCAGACTCAGGTTACTGAGGTTAGTGAAGTGCGATGAAAGAACGTTTTATTGGCGCTAAAAATTTAAAAAATCAAAAATGTTTCAACGGCTGGCACAAACACTTGTACACGGAATACAGCAGAAAAAACGCAAAGCCCTTTTCATAGTATTGATTTTCAGCCATCATTAAGTAATGGATACGAGCATTTGAATAACATCTTGTCAGAACCGATGTCGAGCTGCAATAATAGTGAAGCACTTAGGAAATTAAAAACATATATCTGAGGATTCCACGAAATACCAATTCATTTAAAATACCGAAGGGGGCTTCGTTTAGCGTAATTAAATCACAGTCTCCTCAGAATGACTCCATTTTGAGCTATTAAAGAAATACATGACGCGCACGAATATTATCAAATTGAAGGAAACGAGTTAATATCGAATTTCCGCCACATGTCAAAAATGCTGACACGTCAATAGTCATCATGGAATCCCTGCACTTGTAAACTGTCAACTTGGCTTTAAGATAAAAGAAATAAAAGAATCCTCAACGGAAAGACAACGATGAGGGAATTTAGAAGAGAGAAGCAAGTTCATAAAAATGGAACCGAGGCCTTCAAAATAGATAACACTAAGCTGATAATAAATATCAAAAGTGGCTTGAACGGCGCCATGAGTTTGTTGGCCTGATTCTAGGAACAGATGAGCAGCTTGCCTAATGTTTAATTCAAGAATGTTGACGCAGCCCACTGGAACCCCTCCCCCACCTTGACGCGCCTGACGACGGCGCTTGATGCTGGAACAGGTATCTGACAGCATTGCTCTATATAAAATTCTACCAACATCAACTGTACAATTGGACTTGAAAGAAACCTAGAATGACCTAATTTCCAAAAAAAAACAAGAGCACATGTTTTAAAAAAAATGAAACCAAAACAAATTGTGTCTCAGTCTTAAAGGACAAACTTAAGCCCCACACCAGGAACACATATTGATTACAGGGTAATACCCGAAAATGGAATAAAACAGATGGAATGAACTGGGATTTGAACCCAAGACCTCCTCTCAAAATTCTGCCACTTAACCAACAAAGCTGCGACAAAACATTTCGATTAAACAATTCAGTTTGGCAACTTTACGAAATCATGAACAATGGACAACTTGTATCTTCACCTACTTAACAATCATATCTAGTCCTGGTCAGATTTATCGACCACTTCCACCAGATTCAAATATTTAACGTAAATTTATTTGGTCAGGCATTATTGTAAATAGTTAATCTGATAGAATAACAATAAATCTCTCGCAGAAACAAAACTCTGGAACGCCTCGAGAATGATCAAGCAATAGGAATAAAAGAGCAATCCGAATGGCCTCGTCATTCAGGGACAACGATGAAATATTGAAGTTTAGTTTTTATCTGGTATAAGAAATGCATGGAATTTTTTTTGCAGCATTTGTGTGTGAGTGTGAGTGGATTGTAGACCTAGGCCGGCAAATATTCCGTCGGCGTAGGGCCCTCCCCATACATAAATAAACGACAGCGTTGAGAAAAAGGAAGAACGACCTCCTATTTGGAGCGCGCCTTCTTGCAGCCGAATTGGCGCAGCGCTGAGCGTAAATCAGAAATTCTCAAATAGAAGATTACGTGCCACATACTAAATAGTGCAGACGTGCAGCACAACCCAAATACACACGTTCAGACACACTCCTGAGGAAGGTCTCGACGACAAATTTTCTGTTTCTTCTACAGTAGTCGGATGTCCAGAAAGGAAATCTTGTTTTTTAAACGTAGAATGATGGTGAGGAGTGGAATTGAAATGGATTCAAGGTGGACGCACTAAATCCTGTTAACTAATATATTTGTGTATTAATCTCATTTATATAGATTTTGGTTTCTACTGTAGTAGATCTTCCGGTACATGGGGACGCATATTCATCAGTAATTGAGTTTTTTATGAATACCTATATTGTAATCCTGAAAGTTTACCCTGTATTTTTTAATTTATTTCTTTAAACTGTCTGTTCGGACATTTTCTTACGAACAGATTAACGGAATTGAATGACATATTTGAGCTGTAGATAGTAGCGCAAATTTGTAGTAGAGTGCAACTTTATTTCATATCTAGATTTTTACTATTTCTCGAGATATGAGCCGTTGAAGTTTTAAGCAAGGTCATTAAAAAGGATAATTCCAAAATGGCGTATTCACTTGATCAAAATGACGCTGAACATTCGAGCGCCAACCACGTGATACCATTGATGTCGGCGACATTTGCGAAACTAGGTCCGGAATTTCTAATTATTGTTCAATTAATACCTCGGAGTACAAAATTTGAAGAAAATACATTTTCGTTGTAGATCTTCCGGTGACATACATGTCAAACGCTTCTGATACCCAATTTTCATTTCAAATCCGGTGTTGTGGCGCCATTGCCATGACGTAATAACATGTGACGAATCTACAACAGAATTGTTGCTATGATGTCCTATGAATCTTATGATTTACTCGAAAATTATAATAACCGGGCAATTTCTTTAGTATTATTAAAAGTTTATTATATGGTTAGTAGAAATAAGAAAATCGGTTGTTTATTTACACATGAAAATGAAATGGTTTCGAGGTTCCAGCAATCCCAGTCCATGTCTATAGCTGAATTATTGGTTAAGAGCTGACATCACTTAAAGCGAATTAAACGAGCATGAGACGGGTCCACTGGACATTGACTAGACTGGAGGATCCGGATTGGAGAAGTTCAATTGCTACAAAACTCGTCCAACACTAGATGCCGGACAGTCGCAGAGAGAGCAGTGAGACCGGGAAGTCTGACCAACCCTCCTCCACCCACCCCCACCCCCCACCTCCGCCCTACAAACGCCATTTCATTTTCGTCCGAGACGTGAGTTACGGTCAAATGCCGCCGAGACTCGCCCCCAGAGAGCAGACGAGGACGGTAAACACCATTGAGTCTGGAGAATCCTCAAAGCGAAACACTGAGCTGAATACACACAGACAGAGACGGGTTGGCAACACCGAACGAAAACGGTCGAACGGGCGCGGACCACGACCACTGGGGGCGACGTCACACTCGCTTCACAACGTATTATCTTCCGGTTGGCCACATATCGGGCACAACACTGACAACTGCACGTCTCTCCTTCTAGTGTTTAATTTTTCGACGGGTGCCTATTGTTTAGAAATGGTGTCGGGACGAAATTAGATTGTCAACCGACTGACAAGAATGCAGCATCAAAGGATGTCACGATTTCAGCACATCTGATTTCTTATTATCAGATAGATCAATTGACTTTAATTAATATTAAACAAATACTGGATTGATCAGATCGGTCCATCCCGGTTCAACTAATATCGTTTTGGTTCAATTCAACCAATCCGCGAATTCCATAATCGATTAATTGAGCGCTGCGCCCTACAAAGGCGCATGCGTAGTTAGGGCGTGTATCCCGATTGGTTATCGTCAACCCGGCCAGCCAAAAAGCAATCAGATGACGATTCGTCAATGTGGCGTGCCCAGGTTTCTCCAGACATCGATATTACCACTGGATGACTTTGTGAAAGATTGCGCTACTAGTGACACCGGTTGCGCATGCGCAGCATGTATTTGTCGGTTAGTCGGACAATCTGAATCATCAATGCTTGCTTCAGAAGCCAGTGTCTCTTCAGAATAAATGCAATGATGAATTTTTCTCATAAACATTATCGATTATAGCTCTGTACCATCAACTTCCAATCATTCTGGCAGGCCACGTCATTGATTTCGATATCACAGCACTAGAAATATATTTGATTGCTTACCGTACTTCGAACAAAAACCTTCAATCGTCCTCCGAATTTCGCAACATCAATTAAGTTTATGCTTGCACTTACCTAGAAGATAAAAAAACGAAAACAACATTTTTAGAATATGTCAGACAGACCACAATGGGGCATAATTCCAATTGCTTTTAAACCCGAACCCAACTCTCTCAATACTCGCTGAAAACAATTGTTTTTAACTGGGGGGATGCTTCTTTTCCCGGTCAAAACTAGACACGAGTAAAAAGCACTTTATCGCGGCATGTACCGAACTCAGAATGCAAACAAATACACGATGTCGAGTAAATTCATTTTACAAGCCTATAGGTTTTCCGTTTATAGCTAATAAAACCGTTATGCAATTTCGGAAAGTAGTTCCGGAGGTCGCCAGGGGTAAACCACCAGAAAGAGGAAAAAGCTTATTACACTCTTTTTTTCTTCTTCTTCCTCCTCCTCTCTTTCCTCCAACTCCTCATCTTCTTCTATTCCTCCTCCTCATCGTTTCAACGAATGCGTACACAATCAGCTTATGTATTGATCTATATAAGAATCCGTCGGGAATCCAATCGTCGTCTATTTTCCACTTGTGAGAGTTGTGTGTGTGTGAGTGCGGCCCCAACACACACAAGAAATCGCAAATTCCCCGTAAACCGTTTCGCAGCATTTCGGTGGCAGACTTACGAGGCCATTATTTAAAATAAGACCGCGCCTAACTGCACAATAAAAAACGCATATCAAAAAACAATCATGCTGTACAGGGTTCGTCCCCTCCATCCCCATCCCCACAATGTTCACGCAATCGTTCCTCAAGCCGTACCACTCGGGGGGCACCAAGGTATTCCTGAGAATTGATCAATTCGCGCCCAAATATCATCAAACAATAGTAATCGTAAAATTTAATTTTTACGATTAAAGCCGCCTCCAGGAAATCACAGTAAAACGTTTGCTCTTCTTTTTATGGTCTTCGAGGTTGCGCTAAAATGTTCATTTCGTGTGGGGTGGGCTTGGGGGGTGTGGAGTGGAATTAAATTGTACATGTAGCTCTTACACTCGTAACCGACGGCCCGGAGACTCTTCCGAAGCAAACGCTGCACAATAGAAAAACCTTTTTATGGCCGGTAATTAAAACAACAAAAGGGCGAACACAACTTCGACATCTAGCCGAAAGCCAAACTCGGCATACAGCAACGCCATCTACCAATGAACTAAGTTGGAATAACTGAAGTTTGCGGTTTCGCTATTCATGGAACTAGCTATTTGCAAATTTGAATGAAGGATGAAACATTGTCGAGGATTCTCATCCGTTTGCAAATGTTACGAACAAGTTGATATGTGCCGCTGCTGTTGCGCTAATTATTCCAAATAATTTTATTAAAACCGCTCAGACGAAATCAAGACATAAAATTCAAACCCCAAGAGAGTTCAGCTGCATCACTGTGATGTTGGCATGGCATTGCATAAATGAAACCAAATGTAATTATCGGTAATTGTAACCGGCCGAAACTCATTGCATAAATGAAACCAAATGTAATTATCGGTAATTGTAACCGGCCGAAACTCATTGCATAAATAATCAGCAAATATTCGCAGACGTGTTAACCAGTAAATTATGACAACATTGTGGTTGAACTAGAACCAGCAACTCGAAACTAAATTGCCAGATCGCAGTTTCGTGACGCGGCTCGTTCACACAGGGTCGCCCGACCGGCATTGAAATTTAGAATTTCAATTCAGCACAATTTCACCGAATAATTGTCGTCTCACATATCCAAATGTGAACACCCACTTAAGAGAAATACTTAGGTATATTAATTACACTAGAAAAAAAGTCCCCGTCATGTCAGCGAAATACTTTTCGATATTTGATAAATCCGTTCTCTCTCTCGTGTTACAACGTCATGACAATGGCGTTACAACACTGGTTGACAATTTAAATATATAATTTGTTTAAAACAAATAAGCATATTATTCCCATTTCGATAAATAGCTATCTAAGGTATTTTATACGATTTACAAATAGAAAATATGAAAATATGACTGGCAGCATTGGTAGCACGTGATTGCGACAGCGTCATTTTGATCAAGTGGAGACGCCATATTTGAATTTTCCGGCGAAGCGATGGCAATGAATGCTTAAATCTTCAACGACCGATATCTCCAGAAATACTCAAAATGGAGACATCAATTAAGTCGCGTTGAACTGCAAATTTGTGGAACTATGAATAGGTTAAATTTAATTTAATTTCACTAAGCCGTTCGAGAGTAAGAAAGCAAAATATAGATGACATGCTTTCAGGATTATAAAAATAAATGAACTGTAGTTATATCAGGTTTCAATTGAAACGTTAGGCAAGTTTTACTATGAAATACGGTGAGAGTGCACCCTGTATCTGGACTTTGAAGATAGTGATGGGAGGAAACCGTGACGAGTCACCATGTATCAAGTCGATCTGCTCACATACGCGTGGAAAGCAGGCGCGGGCCAGAGAACTAGC
>JAQGBY010008009.1:0-11141 GCA_034698785.1 Mycogona germanica
CCACCTGTTGTGCTCGATGTGTTGGCCACGTTTCCTGGCAATCGCCCTGCAGTGAAGTTTCCACTGTAGAAGTGCGCTTGAAGCGCATGATGGTCAATGTTGGCCCACTCCTCCTGGTACACTTTCCATAGGCCATTCAAAGTAGTAGGTCGGCGGTGTCCAAGTGCCCGTTTCAACAGCCCAAAAGCGCAGAAGTCCATGGGTGCGACATCCGGTGACTTGACTGGGATGCAGCGGAAGGAAATTGCACGAATTTTCGTTTCTCGTTCCAAATTCAACATGAATTCAACTGTGGAACGCGAGGTATGGCTGAATGCCTTGTCCTGATGGATGAACACATTGCTGGCCTCGTTGTCGTAAATAGTTGGTATTTCATGTCTGTATAAATGTTCCAGGACATTTGCCTGATAGCAGGCCGAGTTAATTTTCTCCTTGGAGCCAATCCGTCTCAACATCATCTTTCCGTTGTATGAGAAACCGGCCACCACCATCACGAGAAACTTTCTTTGGTTTCACGAGCCCATCTGGAAAATGTCTTGTCACCATGTGGACGATAGTAGATTGCCCGAATTTTGTTACAATCATTTAGAGACCCACGCCTCATCCAGAATAACAATGTACTTCCATCGGTCACCAGCCAGGTAGTCCTCATACAGCTTTCGGTGGCTGGTCATCATTTCAGCAATGTGGCGTGGCATGAGCTTATGAAAACGGGCCTTGTGCCTCTTTCAAGATGTAAATCTTTAACTATGATGTGATTAACAGTTGCTGGCAACACTCCCACACATTTGGCAATCGTTCTTTGTGTTGCTGGATTCTCACCGGAGACCAGGTGGTTCACCTTGTCTACCACAGCTTTTGTTGTACATGAGCGGGCGTTCAAATTTGACCCCGTTGACTTCCCAACTTCACCATTTTTCTTTTTCGTCGACGATACGATAAATTGTTGACTTGGAAACAGTCGTTCCTTTTTTATTACACCTTCTAATTATTGCGGAATAGCCAATTCTCTTTGGAAAGAGCTTTTATGTAGTCCTCGAACCAACGATCTACTTTTGGCACCATTTTGTTTTTGAATGTTGATGAAAAAAAAATTCAAAACCCAAAAGTGTCTGTTTAGTCACGTGCAAAAAAATCAAATCAATCCGAGCACGTTTTAATTTTATACAGCTTTTTCAAAATCAGTCAACCAACATGAAACAACCTTCTGTATAAAATAAAATAACATAACTATGTTTTATGTGGGTAATCGAGTGTGAACCAATACGCCTTAATATGAAAAAGAGGGTTGTGCTTGGTTGTAAGTTAATCTGACTTGTCTGAGATCAAGTACAACCCGTCGTGGCGCAGTTGGTTTATGACTGACTGTTGTTCGGCGGTCCCGGGTTCGAATCCCGGCGCGGGCTTTGGCCCGGGGTACTGGTGAAAACGTGCCCCCTCACAAAGTGCCTAAGCACTGAGAGGGGTACAGAATCTTCCTGTTGTGACCAGTCACTTCAGTGAATTAAAAAAAAAAAAAAGTTCTGTTTCATGTTCCTTTTTTTCTCTTTTCTCTTAGCGAGTTCTCAGACGCCCTGATGCGCCTGACCAAGATGATCTGCGGTATCGGTGACCCTCTGGTAGCTGCCTACTCGCGCTGCTACTTGTGTCGCGTGGGAATCTTGGTGGCGCCTGAGGCGCGCGACTATCTCTACGAGAACTTCTATGACTTTCTTACCACCTACAGCCAGGTACTACCAGTTTGCTGTCTCATGTCCAATTCATGTTAATGGAGGGTTGTCATTCATGTTAAATGGACACCCCATCACAGTTTAGTTTGTTCGAAGACTGAGTGGTGGTGCGACGGTTCCAGGTTTTGATTTCTAGCCCCCGCTGTCATCTAATATCTTAACAACAAAATTCCTTTCCAATAAATTGAAATTGCAGTAACCCTTAGATATTCTTTGTTCCAGCTGACTTGCGTGCACGTACAAAACGAGCTGCTCCGTCAGAAGGTGGACTTCACGGCCTACATGATTCTCTACTCACCGGCTTTGGACTGGGTGCTGCAGTGCATCGCTCATCGCTCCACTGAGGCTCAGCTCACCCAGATCATGGATCGATGTCGACATCAGTGCAACAGGTTAGTTAATAGTCGTTGTTCACAATCTTTTCCAACCCATTAACCATGCCTGATGGGATGGCTCAGCGAATGATTCTGCCTATTCTGATACAGAAGTTATTTCCATCAGTGATTGTGCAAAAGGGCCTCTGTAGTAGTCAAGATACTTGGACACTAAGAAAGACTACAGTTCGTTCCAAGGAAGAGCCGGATATATTTTGTACTCGGTGCTGCGAACTTTCACCAGAACCCCTGGATCGAATGAGCTAGTGTCTGGGTCAGGAATCAAATTCTGGACTGTCTCACCAATTTCCTGACAGTTGTCGAAGTTGTAATTTATCTGAATGAAGGCTATGAGTGCTTTTTTTATGTCAATGCTAGTCTTATGGGGCTGAACATTTATACTCTCTTCGATTTTTGATTCATTATTTTTTCAGGTTTGCATTCTCCAGTAGTGGTCTGATTCTCAACTCTATCATGACTGCCTTCAAACCGGTTTTCATTGCCAATCGGGCATTGCTGTTTGTGGAGATGATGAAAGAGTGTCAGGACTCAGGCTTCCCCAAGGTTGGTGAGCTAATTAAAAAACAAATCTTATCTCACCACATGCCACATAAAATGACATTAACAGTTTAATTTAAATGCATTTTCTCAAATACAACTTTCCCGACTTGGAAACTGGAACTTGCAGTCTTTCCTCTGGTCAGCCCCATGGGTCAAGCTCCAAAAATAATTTGATTACAATTACAATATGTACCCACAAGCAGCCCTGGATGGGGCCTAAAGCGGGGGTCAAACAACCAGTTAAGGACAAGGTGTGGTCCACCAATGCAACCCTGGTTGTCCTTGTACATGATGGTGGGTGTTGTCTGCACCGCACACAGATCACCCAACAGCTGCCATAGCCACTGCAGCTCACACGCGGCTAAGGGGGCTGCAATGTATTCCACCTCGGTGGACGACATGGCTACCGACGATTGTTTGTACAGACCTTGCGACCATTGCTTGGCCCAGGTGGAAGACGTAGGCCGAGGTAGACTTCTGGTCGACGTGATCACCGGCCCAGTTCGTGTTCACATAGCCGACCAGAAGCAGCTTGCTTGACCGTGGAAGCACAAGACACAGGTGGGCTGTGCCAGCAAGGTAGCGAAGCTCCCTCTTGATGGAAACCCAATCACGTTCAGTAGGTGCCTCCACCTTGCAACACAGGAACCCGACGGCCATAGCAATGTCTGGATGAGAAACAGTGGCCAGGTACAGCAGCCTGCCCACGGCCTGCCGATACCGCACATTGTCAGGAAGCAGTGCACTCTTAGCCGGCCAATGCCAGGAAGTCTGTCTCCATCGGCATCGCAACCGGACTACAGTTGGCCATGCCAAACTCCTTAAGCAGCTGCAATACCTTGGTGCTTTGGTGAAGGAGGATGGTACTATTGGCGACATGGTCCAGCTGGATCCCGAGGTAGTGCACGGCTGTGCTCAAGTCTTTCGTCGTGAACTGGCTGTTGATCTCTAGCCTGACAGACTTAGCCAGCTGCTCAGTGGGGGCCGCAACCAGCAAATTGTCCACATACAGCAACACATAGGCGAGGCTCCCCTGGGCTCGCGCTGGCCTGACATACATACACTGATTGGCGCCACTCCGGACGAAACCCAGGCTGGAAAGTGTGGCATTCGCACTGCTGGAACAGAGTAGTCGGAATGGATCTCGCTGGTAGCCGGTTCTGGAGGTACACAGCAGGCGCCACAGCTTCACCCCAGTACCACTTAGGGAGATTAGCGTCGATGAGAAGACGACGCCATTTTGCTGAGACGTGTGGGAAACCGTGATGGGATGCTGGATGCCAATCTGACGCAGGTACTTCTCCAGACGACGCTTGGTGTACTCGCCGCCGTTGCCCGACCTCAGCACCGCAGGAGTCATCCAAATTTGGCCGTCAATGACACAATGAACTAGTGCATGACCCTGGGCGCCTGCGCCTTCCAACGAAGCAGACAAATCACGGTGAACCGGGAGTAGGCGTCGCCAAAACACAAAGTAACTACAACCCCCAGGTGTCATATGGTTCATCGGAACGCAAACATTGGTATGGATTAGCTAGCTTGGCCTCACAGCGCGTATCACTTCTGTTGGGAACAGTAAGGCCACCAGCTTACCACGTGCGCACGTATCACGCTTCGATGCTTGAAGAAGAGGTGGCTGGCAAGCTCAGTCCATTGGCCAACCCCTCCTTGCTGAGACACCTGATTGCTGGCGGATCCCTGTGGCCGAAACACCGATGCCACAGTTCAAGGGAGACCGCTGCAAGTGCATGATGCAATGTCACGTCATCACTGTCTGACTCCTCAGACGTGTCTGCTGGAACCATCCAGTACCAAGTCCGAACCTTGGGTGCTACGACCTTGGAGCACTGTCGCTCCATCGACGGATGTGACCAAACACTGATCACCCCGGAACTGCACCTTAAGTCCGTCCACTGTCATCCGTTGCACCGCCATGAGCGACACACCCATGCCGGCACCAGCCGAATGTCTTTCAGAGTCAAGCTGTTCCACACACTGCCGGGAAGGCCGCAGGCCAAGTCCACCTAGCCAACACTGCTGTGGCCACGCACGTTTCATCGCCGAGGAGAACGTCTTCACCCCTTCCCTCGGCGCAGCTGGCAAAACTGGTGCTCGGCCATGTGGCACCTCCCACAGCTGGTGATGCACCACCGTGTTGGCCAGGGTGGCTGCGCCACGGCCAGACTGCTCACCGAGCAGGAAAGGCGAAGTGGCTGACTGGAGCTGAATGGTGCCGTTGTCATCCCGCTCCTAAGATCTGTCACGCCCGGATCCACGTGGCCTCCGGCGACTGCCACCGGACGTCGATGGCTGTGATGACTGCTGCTGCAGCTCTGGACATGCATCTTGCAGGTGGCCACACTTGCCACACTGTAAACAGGACCGTCGCTCCTTCAGCTGCTGCTGCTGCTTGTTGCCACCTCCATTGCCACGCATGCCGTCTGCCACCTGACTTCCCTTTCTGGCCAGACTGAAAGGCCACTTCCAGGCCCTACTTCTTTCCAGAAGAGCTGCCAGGCTTGACCTTGTCCTGCCGCCGCCACCACGCATCCTCGATCTTGCCAGACACGTACGTGTGTGTCAACTTCTCCATGTTGCACACCTCCAGTGCCATCACCAGAGGATCGTACGCATTTAGCAGGCCAAAGAGAAGAATGTGGACAACCTCATTGTCATCGATCGTCCTCTTTGTGGGTGTGGCAAGGAGCTGGACCATCTAAAGCACACATTTAATGTAGGCATGGATGGGGCCGGGCACATAGCGCAGGTTGTACAGTCGACGCCTCACAGCAAGCACGCTCGACACCAACGCACGCACATAAAACCAGGCAAACCGCTGCCACACTTTGAACGACGTCTTATCGCGGTCCGCCGAGATACGGCAGAGTTCAGCCGCGCTGACACATAACATGATGGCAGCAATGGCCCTCTCATTGGCTCGGGTTCATCCATCCGGCTCGGCAGCTCCAGCTTCCGGTTTGGGTGCTGCCTTGACCACCCACCACAAGTCCTTCTAGATGCTGCCTGCATTCGCCGCTTCCAGATCGCGTAGTTTGTGCCGGTAAGGAGTGGCACCAGCTGCTCACTCTTGGCCTCAGCCATGACGATGAACACGCACTGGAAGACACACATTGGAAAAATACAGGTGAAACCATCCAGAAAGTCACTTGCTGCAATGGGTAGTGGTACTACCACTTGTGCCTATGGGTGGTGTTACTACTGGGGAGTGGTGTGAAACAATTACACAAAAACATCCTCCCCCAGCAAAACACAACACACCCAGCAAGCAGAACACCCACCAAAAACCAGAAGCAAAAAACTACTCGACAAAACACCAAACCATCTGTGGGGTGTTCCACCTACCCACCCACAGTCCTAGGTGGGGTGGGGCCTACTGCAGAGCTGGACCCATAACATGTTGGATATTCCTGGCTGTTGGGCCAGGATTGCTGAACTACAGTAGGATTTAACTCACAGGAGAACAGGAGACACAAAATAAAACACTAGCTGTTTATTCAATATGCAGATTACGCAGTTGCACACGGAAAAAACAATACACCGATAAAAAAACCAAACTGCACATCATCATTAACGAGTCGATGGTCACAGTATCGAGGCTGCTCGATAGTTCCAGTATCGATGGTTGCAGTATCGACACTATCGATACCACAACCATTGATTGGAGCAAACGCTGCACCCCCTTGAAGGGGCCAATCCCTCCAACAGAACCAATATGAACGATAACAATTTCCATTCCAATATTGACAACATGCCGTCACACTATCCACTCAATCCACGAAAATTTAGATTAACTTTAAATATTTGTTCTAATATTGATAAGAGACCAATTGTTGCAATTCAACACTGCTCAATCCATTTTATTGAGTGTCCAAAAATTTAAGAATGCTCACTTTTCCTTTGCAGCACTTTCTGTTCAGAACGCTGGGCCTTTGCCTGGTAGTTGCCAGTCCACCAGAACCGCAGCGACTCGAGATTCTCAACAACGTTTGGAAGGTCGTGGCAAAGCTGAAGCACCCTGCAGTGAGATAACATTTTTAATTTTTACATGTTTATTATTTTACTAGTAATTAAGCCTGTGTTAAGGACAGGTGATAAAAATATGGAACATGCAAAGAAGAATTTGGGGTTATTGGTTATTTTGATTGTCTATGTTTGCCACCTAGGGAAGGATCTTTAACGTGTAACTGATATCGTACAGCCACAGATCCTACGGCTTTGCTTTTCATTCCGAAGGAAGGCACATTTTCAAACAGTGCTGATGACTGACTAACACAAAACAATGGCTATTTACTTCCTCCCACTCCAGATGGCAAAAATAGAATTCTAATTTGTTGTCATCCGAACAGACTTTAAAGGGTTAATTGATTACAATACAAAATCTACAATTTTTTATTGGTGGTGAACGCCGTAATAGAGATTCTCAAATTGATTTTTGGCTTCGTTAATCGAAGCACACATGCTGCACACATGGATGCAATGCTGGATTTTCTTGTGTGTTTATCACCAATTCATAGCTGATCTCGCCGACCTCACGAAACACAGTTAACCTGTGGGACCCACATGATTGAGATCAGAGGTGTCGAGTGGTCGAGAGAATAGCTCGTTTTCCTCACTGCCCATGATCGTGGTTTTTATTTCTTTTTATTAACAATCAACTGTAGTCAACCGCACAACAGGCGATACGTCCCCCTCATGGTGCTTAGGCACTGTGCAAGGTGGAACGACCCCGGGATCGAAATTTTCAAGAGCCGCGCTGGGAATCAAACCCAGGACCACCGAAACCAGTCAGCCGCTAAACCAACAGGGCTACGACGAGTTGTACAAAAGGTTTCAATTTCGGCCGATACCTTCGGAATTTTTCTGGAGAGAAATTTCTTCACACGCCATCTTTCGGAATACAGAGAAGTAAATTCATGTCCCGTACCTTATGCTGACTGTGGCTTGGTGGAGACCACCAACCCACAGTCAGTGTAAGGTTCAATTCCTGGCGGGGCTCTCAATTATTGGATCTCGGGGTACTGGTTAAAATGAGCCCCTCACATAGTGCTGTAGCACCAAGAGAGGGGTACAGAAATAATCCAGTAGTGATATTACACTACAGTGAATTAAAAAATAAAATAAAATAAAAATATCGGGATGTTAAAGATCCCTTTCCTAGGCAAAATTTCCAGGTCACTTACCTGGGGGTTTTAAGATGTTAACCCTTTAACCGGCTAGCCCGAGAGTATTTTGGGCAAGAAAATCCGCATACCACTGGCCAACCCAAGAATGTCTCGTTTTCAATTTTCAAAAAAATTGTGGCAAAAATCTACCAATCACAGATAAATCTAGAGCACATGATTGGATAGATCGAAAAACGTAGATATTCTTTTTTTAGCTGTGCGCAGTTGTAGTACCGGTAGCACCCTCTAGCTGCAGCTGCTGGAAACAAATGCAGGAGAGCGCATTTTCATAACATTTTTGCTGTGGTTGTAGTCACGCTCATGAAATGAAATGCCGGAATAAGTGCTGGATACATGTTTCATCCAGCAGTTATTTCGTCCAAGTGAAGTGAAGTGAAAATGCTTGCGTGTGTGTGTGTGTGTGTGAGCACGCACACCCAGTCATAGTATGATTGGGAAATTCACCTTTTGGCCATCCAGCATGGCCAAATTTTTGCATCGAAGGGGTTCCATGACCCAGCACCAGCACCACGGATAATTACAGTGCTGGGCTGGTCCCCCTAGATAGTGTGGAAGAGTTTGTGTATGAATACCGTGCATTAGAAAGGAACCAGAATGCAGGTAGGCTGAAACCAAAGCTGGTCACAGTTCCAGACCCAATCCGACATTGCTGGATGGGTGCCGGAGCCGTGACTCCAGCATGCTGTGCTGGAAGAAGGGGTCTCCATCAGGAAGCTGCTGGACCAGCTTCTGAATGACCCCTCCTACCAGCACTGTATGCTGGAGTCACAATTTCTCCGTCCATTGCCGGATTGGTGCTGGAGCCGAGAGACTCAAAGAACCGCAGATCAATTTTTGGCATTGTCTCGTGTTATTTTCGTTTTTCTTTTAAATTCAAAATGCCCCTCGCGCGCGTGTTGCTAACACATTCTCGTGTTTTTGTGTCTCCAACAAATTCTTGTGATTTGTGAAACTGTGTTTTATTTTATATATAAGATTAATATTGAATTTGGTTCATGATTTCATGATCATTTTTGAATCGTTTCTAGGACTATATGAACTGTGCCGAAGTTTGGGTCGAATATCCTGTCAAGCATTTCACGGTAAGCCAGCTCAACACAGTTTTGCCTCCCGAAACGGGTTTTTTAACTGAAGATAGTGGTGCGAGGTAAGAAGATGGTTTCATAAATGTTTATGTTTCGTTGTCATAGAAACGGGAAGTTAACACACTGCTCGGCGACATCATCAAGCACATGACTCCGGACAGGGTCTTCGAGCATCACTATCCTCAATTGCAGAGTGTGGTTGATCGCATTCTCCTGCACATTCATGATTTCTCTCAGCTCTTTTCAATGGTGAGAGCGTCGCTTTTTTTTTTTTTTTATTCAGCGTCATACAATGGTATACAAAACAAATAATTACAAAAAGTCTAATACATGACGCGAAAATTTGAGGGCCCCCTCATCAGAACTGATTTGTGGGAGCCCCACAATCTAAATTTGCAAAAAAAATATGTTTGTCTCTTGCACAGAGATATTAGAAGAAACAAGCAAATAAATTAGATATATAAAGATATAAATTCACAACAAATCAAACAAGAATAAAGGTTTTGTCATAAGGTCAGTGTGAGAACCCACACATAATCAATGAATAACAATATCATATAATTTTGTTATCAACAAATCCAATTTACGACCATTAATTCCATTAATTCCATTAAGTCAATGAGCGTTTGATATTTGCGCCACAAACGACCTACAATATTAATACTGGGGATTACTCAATTATACGTTAAATCTCCCGTTCTTATGCTGCGTTTCAACAAGAGTCTACGACTTGATATATCCGAAGAAGAAAAGGAGATTTTGGCCTTGTTCAAAATAGTAGCAGCCTTACATGATAATTCCGAGTAGGTCGATTTTAACCTCATCAATGGAACAATATAACGATCTCCCCTAAGTCGATAGTTCCCGTATTGTGTAAGCATCACATTGGAGGAACATTCGAGCAGTACCAGTAAGAATGTGGCGATCACGTGATATGTAGTAAATTCCACGAATTGCGGTATTTTGCAATTTTTGGATTTGCGAAATCTGGCGATTTGGACTCGACCCCCAATACAATATATATAAATTTACATGCGAGAGAAAAAAGGAATGGTAAAGCTGCAGTCGTAACGTTAAGCTTATGGAACCCCGGACTCGATACAACTGGATTATTGCGAAACAGAGTTTCCTTTTAAGTTCCAACAAATAGGTATCCCATGACATGTCAAAGCGAATTGTTAGGCCGAGATACTTGGTCCTATCGACACTATCTACGAGTAATCCATTTGGATATGCAATTTTCATTTTACATGTAATTCTACGGTCAAATCTCATAATGGGTTTTCCCAATGTTCGACACCAGGCCATTCAAAGTGAACCACTCCGTCAACTTAAGAAAGTCCCGATGAGTGTGGCACTCTAGTGCATCCCTATCAGGGTTTGAGTTATAATAAACAGTGTCATCTGCAAATACTTTTGAACCATGGGATTCATTCGAAATGCAGTGATGGCTTTGTTATAATTTTTAGAAATAACAGTTGCAATAGATCATGGCTGTCCCAACTGCAACCTCATTCAAACCATCCCTCCATGCACCACTTGCTCAAAATCTCAAGCTCCGGCGTCCATCGACTGCGATATTTTTGTTCGTTTTTGCTGTACGTGCGAAATCTTTGGATGGCATATACAGCAAGATCTTGTCTTCCTTGATTTTAGAAAGGCCTTTGATACTATTTCTCACCAGCATTTATTAACAAAGGCTGATGGTTATGGTGTCAGTAAACAGGTTTTAGAATAACAATATTAAGGAGAACACGATTTCCGTTTATAAGCAAACTACAAATCATTTATTTGGCGTGATTTACATTTGGCGAGCTTTACATTTGGCGAATTCAGATACAGTGATGAGTGGTGATGTTGAGTGGTTGTCGGAGTGATGGCTGGTGGTATCGATGTTGCCAGCTGGTTGCTTCTTTACTTTCACTTGGCGGTAGTGCGCCTCAATGTGTTGGGAAGAAGGTTTTAGACTGTTTTTTTTTTTTTAATTCACTGAAGTGATGGGTCACAACAGGAAGATTCTGTACCCCTCTCAGTGCTTAGCCACTATGTGAGATGGTTATCAGCTTTCCTGATGAACCAAAAACAACAATTTGTATTGCTGGTGTCTAGTCCGTCATGGCGCAGTTGGTTTATGACGGACTGCGGTTCGGCGGTCCCGGGTTCGATTCCCGGCGCGGGCTTTGGCTC
>JAQGBY010008010.1:0-11140 GCA_034698785.1 Mycogona germanica
AAACCAGATAACAGTTCCAACCAAGCAAACCAGATAACAGTTCCAACCAAGCAAACCAGATAACAGTTCCAACCAAGAATACCACACCACATACTATTACCGGAATAATATTTTCAATATAAAAATAAAATAACAATATTAAAAACATAAAATAAGTAAACGTTGGAGTTTCATTGGTGGTTACTGTAAACTAAGGCAAAGCCGGGCACCCTTCTTGTTACCTGATAATCCCGGGCGACCTTTAATAATTAAAAAAAATTAGAAAACTGATTTGATATAGCACATATTTAAGCATTCTGTGATTTAGGAGCAAAAAGTCTATATTGTAATTTATTAACCCTTTTTATGCCATTGATGCCTGCAGGAATAATCACCTTTGAAAAATCACTGTGCAGTTTGCAAAACAAAAAATTTACACATCCTTTGTGGCCAATGATTCTCATCTTAAGAATGAGAAACAAATTCATTATAATTATTCCATTAAAAATGAACTCGTGTCGCGCTTAGGAATCTTTTTGAACGTTTGTAGGTCAAATTTTCACGATCGTTGATCACGTTGTAGCAAACTGTTTTTTCTAACCAACGACAAGTTATTATTCAAAGGGTATTTTTTATTTTATGCGTGAAAATGCGTTAAGGTTTTTATCGCATTTTTATCGCAAATGTGTTGGGGGATAATTGACTCGTTGCGTAACGGCACTTTCCATATGCTCCGTAGCAGCGGAACTGCTGGAACAGTTGGTCGATCCCCAGCCGTACGTGGATTTCATATATAGTTGTACATTTTTTTATATGAATCCAGCGCCTTGTCAATTAAGACATTGTTTTTATTGGTCTGCCAAATTGAAATATTAACATATTTAGTAGATCTACTCCCGCAGGACCACTGTGGATGCATTCAGCTGGCACTGCATTTTTCGTATAGCTATATATATATACCTAAATCTCGCTTTTTGCCAAATAAGTTTATGCGCTATATACAATATAGTCGTACATACTCTGTACATGGATAGTGTACATGTACGTGAGTTTAACTCCTGAGGCCGGAATCCCTCTTTCCCGGTGGTATTCGCGAATTCTGAAATTTTTGTCACATAACTACGTCTTCTTGTTTGAGGTTAATAGCAAAATGAATGGCGAAACTAAATCCTTGATCCTAAAATGTTTGCTAATTTGAGTCATTGACTTAAAGCAACGATATTAGAGGACCTGTTTTTTAATTTTTGGATAAATCAATATGCGGTAACATGGCTGCATCAAATGATCAATTGCTTGTCTGCAATTGTAATTTTAGCGTGTTTTGCTGTTAAAATATAATAAAATTTCGCTAATGGACTAGAATTACTTAATTGATTGAATTGACGAATTAATTGAATTAATGAATTAACGGATATCAAGTCAGGGCACTGAGTCAAGAGACATGAATAAGTTCAAATTGTACTCAACACCAAACACACTCGGGCACTAAAGAATATTTTGTTGAATATCTTCATGATGATTCGAAAGTTATGTCTTCCGAAAAGTCTTTCTCTCTCAAATCCTTCATTGCGCTGTAAGATTTAAAAGACACCTTATCCTCCTTATCATTTACCTGCACACGAGAACAACATCTGGCAAAGCCCGGCGTCGGTGAAACACCTGACATCTGACATCAGACTTGTCCTGATTTTAATGGCTTATTTTTAAAAATTTTAAACATTTTTTGGCGAGTTCAAAAAATATTCGCTACGAACGATCAACGCAATTTGTCCGTACCGATGTGGTCTCAAGACGATTAAGGAGCTACTCACGCATATTACCTTACGTGTACGGCCACACTTTCATTAACTGCGAAACCATGCGCTCCCCTTCATACCAATGCTGCCAACTACAATTTCCAAAGTTAATAATAAGGCAACATGCCTACATACACTTTCACTCGCCCACTGCTTAGGAGTACCCTAGGCGCAGCTAAATACGAAATCGATTTTTTCCAATGTTACAAGTGTCTTTGATGAGATCAGCCATTAATATTTCATGAGATTCATTTCAATTTCTTTCGACTGTTCAATTTCTTTCATCCGTCTATTGACAGCTATACAAAGAAAGACAAAGATATTCAATGAAAGTTTTATATTGAAGATCTCTGTCCTGATTGGTCTAGTCGCAAGAGCTGGACATTTCTTGCCAGAAAATATTGATTTTTGTTCTACACTCGTAACTGTACTAAATATTTATAATAAACTGACTCATCCATATTCTTAATTTTTAGAGATGGAGTCTTAGATCAAACAATGCTATAAAATAATAGAACAATTCTATGAAGTTCAGTGTAAAATGTAATCGCCAATCTTCAAGGTTCAGAAACTGACTTAAATAGCACAGTCGAGACATGAATTGGAAGAACAAAAGATGCCAGGTGATCAATACTAAAAAATATGGACCAGGTTTGCTGGACTCGATCCAAAGAAACTGGCGACGAAAGGCGAATGGGGAATAGGGATATTTCGACGATTCAATAATTAGGGTAATTACAATAATAATTATAACCGAGGTTTAATATGAGAAATGGAGTTACATGGCGAATTAAAATTTGTATTGATTTATTGATGTAATTAGTCATGTAATTGCCACCTCGCATGATTTCCCAAATGTTTGATCATTAAATATCTAATCTCCTAGTAGCAACATTTTATTTTCTTCCTATTTTGTGAAATAATTCTGTGAGGTATTCATTGAATAATAATTATAAATTCGTGATCTTGTGTGACAAATGTCGCTGGCATCACTGGTATCACGTGAGAGCGACGACAGCGCCACTTTGGTCAAGTGGAGACGCCATATTGGAATTTTTTAAAATGGAAATGCCTAAAACTTCAACGACAGATATCTCAAGAAATACTCAGAATCGAGATCTGAAATAACTTGCACTCAACAACAAATTTTCGAAACTATCGACAGCTCAAATTTTATTCAAATTCGTTAATAAGCAAACACCCGAAGAGACAGATTAAAGAAACAATTTAAAAGAAGGACGCTCAGGATTATATTACAGATTATTCACCATGGTTTTAATTAGTGTCGCATTTATTCGTATTTATATTGGATCGTCGAATTATTAAATCATCGCTGCTCTTGGATCAATCAACTCGCCTTTAGTCATCAGTTTCTTTGGATTGTGTCCAGCAAACCTGTTCCACACATCTTTTTCTCTACCTATAAATTCTAAGACTCTATTTACAGTAAGTCTCGTTATTTTTACCTCCTACAGTAATATTTGCCAAGGCGAATGTGGGAACCGCCAAATGCCGTCGGAATTTCAAATTCAAATTGAAACTGCCAAAAGATATTTTCATTTCGAACCGACATTTCGTTCGCAACCTGTACACTGGCATTCGCTATGCACAGGCGCATCCATTTCAATTGAGAATTGCGCGGGGTCTGAACACGTTTGAAATGTCAAATATAAACTTAATTGAAATTTACGACGGTGCGATCATTTTTTCCCCCCCAAGTTAGAGCTAGCTCCTCGATCGACCGCGAATATATATCCACGTCCACCAGGTTTCCGTATGCTAGAAGCGATCAGTCAGGAGGATAGACTTAGAAGAAAATCTGTCAGGACTCGTCTTAACTGAGAACCCGGTGCAAAAATCGATGACGTTTCTTGAATTTTTAAATTGTGAAACATCCAGGCATCTGCGAACTCAGTTTCCTGGATCTTGATAAAAGTTTTCCTATCCGTTTTCCAAACGGAACCCAGAAAAAAATTCTGTAGTCTGCGCATAATTTGAGTGATTTTGAAAATTTTGGCTACCAGCGAATACTCATGCCGCCAAAGTTGCGAGGAACACCCACAGCTCTGGTTTGTGGAATTTATTTTACAAATTCGCTAGAGGATAGTTCGCTTTCGAAATGCATTTTTGGGCTCATGGGGGCTCATTGGGTCTCAGTAGGAGAAGCAACTGTTAATGTAACTCCCAAATTGAGAAAGTTGCTCTTCAGTACATGAAAGAAATATGAGCAATGGTGCAATTTGACTCCATTCTCTGTACACTCCTTTTTCAAATTTTCTCTCACGACTATTCCTAGCTGCTACATTCAAACAATTTGAACAATAGCAATCCCCTGCACGCAGCCACAAAGTCGTCATTTTGTTTTGCGTAAATTGAACATGTAAGACCGTCTATGACGCGTAAAACCCTTTTCTCATTTAAATATTTAGTGGAGACAAAAGTTTAACACAATGGGATATGCCCCTGATATGAGATAGCGACATTTTAGTAAAGAATGTGCATTACTTTTTAGGAGATACAATCGTATGTATGGTCTTTGCGCTTTTCATGAAGTTGTGCCCTCTAGCGGCGTTCGAGAGTCTCGACTAACTAGATTATCTATTCTATGGTACATATTCTAATTAACTAATCTCGGTGGCGGATTCGGTAATTGTCGTCTGCGGAATGACGAAGAACAGTACCACCTAGGGATAAAACTTAGTGCCTGTGATCCAGAGTTTTAACGCCTTCGGGTGGCATATTATAGGAGAGAGAGCCCGTTATTATTTCATTTTTTTTGGCTCACCATGTCAGCGCGAATTGGATTATTTTACGACTCTTCTTTTATAGATAAAGCTCATTTCTCTCTCGGTTTGTATTGCATTAGTTTATGGGGACATAAACAGAGCCCACTGTCTGAAAAACCTATTATTTATAAGCGCCAGCACTGTCTTGGCGAGAATGTAATTCATAAATTGTTTAAATCACTGCGCTCGTGTTTTGAAAGAGCTGTCAAAGAAATGAAATAATCTCGTAAGTATCCGAAAGTAAATGTCGTTGCCGCAAATAGTCGGCCAAATTCTGAAATTAGAGTACACCGCACACCGTAAACCATGATTCCATGATCATATTACAACATCTCTTATTAATTCGAACATAAATTTTGAGACAACACAACGACAAAGAAACATTCCCACGATGCCGATGAAACTTTTGGTTTATCCATTTTTGTTTATAGAATTTAAGTAAGACGAAGATTAAAGACATCATTTGTTTTCAGCTTCCTGACGTTTCACCACACTATCATGGGGTTCTTAAGCACGATTTACACCTAAAGAGATCGGCTCCTAAGGAGCCTTCATCGCAATACCAATCGCTTCTCCCCAACGCCGAAATGATGCAGACACTGAGCGCCTTTCTCGGCTCTGAGAGCGCTACTGTGGCGCTTTCACGTCGCGCCATTGTCGCTCATGCCAATGCACGCTCACGTGATTGCGCTTAATTTCGTTCAGTGAAAACGGATCCCATGCGAGGCTCTCTTCAGATTAAAAAAGATTCTATTCGTGTTTTGAGCGACAAACGATCCTAGGAGCCGCTCCTTGAGGATGAGATTTTTCGGTTTACACCTAAATACGACGGTTCCTTCGCGATCTTTTCGCTCTTATGGTATGAAGGTCTGCTCCCTAGGAGCCGATCTTCTCAGGTGTAAATCAAGCTTTAGCAATCTGCAATTCTTAAAATCGTTCTCTAAAAATGCAGACCACTCCAGAACGCACTTACCAAGTGAATTCCGCAGATTCACAATACATTTATCCAGCAATTGAAATCAGTTTTGCTTACACATTCATAAATTATTTAATATCGTACAAAAAATAAATTTCCACTGATAATCTTTCCGTTACTTATTGGATTTAATAAAATATGGTATGTACCCAGCGAGCTATTTATCAATCGCTAATCTTGACAATAGGAATTAACGTTTAGTGCGCCAAAAGCGGGCCTCGGAATTGTTCTTGCGAGTCACGATCAGCAATACGACGTAAGTCACATTCCAAAAAAAGAAGAAAATACCAAAAAAAGTGAAAATACGACTTTGTCGTACGTATTGTATGCAATACTTGACATTTCTCCGTGTCTCCATTTTATCAGCCAGCTATTCACGTCTCGAGAATTGGGCGTTATTTATAAACGTCAACGACTTTATTCATTTGTGACAGTCCATAGATCTTACGAGAACAGCTATTAATTTCCCACGATACATGACCTCCATTGTATGGGAACTGTTGGGCGCGCAGCATGGAATAAAAACCGGTGTTTTGAAAAATTAAATTGAATCCGGTCCACGACACACCCCCAAAAAAAGATAAATGTTCGGTGGCCGTTCCTCGGAAAGTGATTTATTGATTCGGATTGCATCATACATGAACATCTCTACTGATGGTACCTTCCTGGGCAAAAGCCGTGCGCGGACCGTTGTTGGTTATTGGACCAAATGGATGTTGAACAAATGTATTGTTCCCCATAATTTATTGTGTTGCGCGTCGGGACTGTATTAATGCACTTTCGAAGGTTAGATAAATGGGTTGGGTTGGTCGACAGTCCAATAACATTCGGCAATCTCTGTCGAACACGGCATTCTAAAGTCAGAATAAGAAGGAGGAAGCACAAAGAGATATGAGTCGACTTTTCTTATCAAAAATGTTTGTTAGGTTCACCGTTGATTGAACATCTTAAAAACCCCTAGGTAGGCGAATTTTGCCTGGAAATTTTGCTGCCTAGGAAAAGGATATTTAACATTCCGATATCGTACAGGTGCGAGCCATTATTTGACTTCTATTCCGAAAAAAGCGTGGGAACGAATTTCTCTCGCCCGAAAAATTTTGAAGGTGTCGGCCGGAATCGAAACCGCGATCATGGGCCACGAGGAAAACACGCTATCCTCTTAGCCACTCGACACCTCTTCGGTTTTTCTTGAATTGAGGAAAAACAGAGGTTTTACTAGAAGTGTTATAATATTATCCAACTTATGCTGTCCTCTGTCAGGGCTTGCAAAACCTGTGACTTTAGTGACATTTACTTTCGATAGATGCCAAGATTGCGTTTTTGTGGTTAACTTGGAGCTTTAACACTTACAAATTTGACACCACTTTGCCTTTCCCCCATTCATATAATGAATGATGTGGTGTAGAGCAATGAAGCCATATTCGTGAACGCTTTGTTAAGCGGCGTTTACATCGGAGAAGATCGGCTCCATAGGAGCTTCATGTTGTTTTTAGGTGTAAATCGAAAAATAGCAGCATCGAGGAGCGGCTCCAAGGAGCGTTTGTCGCTCCCATCACGAATAGAAATGCTCCTATTGTGAAGGGAGCCTCGCGTGGGATCCGTTTACTGAGCGCCTTCTGTGCGCTTACTAACGGCTCCGTTCCGCTCTCCGCTCCCCATCAGCGGCAATGCCACAAGAGTGTCCATCTTTGGCGCCAATTTTTCCTGCATCATCGCCTCTACAACGAAATATTTTCATAAAATGTTTCGTTCAAAAAATAACGTCTGCCAACACCGCCGGCCAAAGAGAGATGCATGCCGCGACACCTGGCGACAATTGACAGAGAACACCGACCTCGCTTCAGGGAGCATACATCTCCCACCGACAATGCCAATATGTCGCTCGTCACCGGTCAGATCACTGGCTCTCTCCAGAGAAGAACCGTCAATTGTAAATACCGTCACAGAATACACATCGGCCGGTGAAAGCAAACTCCAGACGAGTCCCGAACACCGTCATTATCGACCACATGGCAGTCATTGTTGCCCGTTTCTTTCTCTCTGCTGTAGTGTGACTGAGGGACCTGACCTGATTGATCTCTCTCTCTCACATACGCTCATATACATCTGATATTTGATCACTGGCTTTGATGATGATGGTGTCCTGCACCGCTCGACGTGCTGGTTGGTGGCCGCGGGGGGTGGTCTTCCCGCATACACGTGTACGTGTATACTGCATACATAAAGAGTGGACGAGAGAGAGCCCTGTCATGGCGACGTAAAATGTACACGAAACGAGACTCGATGACGCGAGCGCGCTGAAGTTCACATTCAATATTGACGCATCTCGTGACTCGCGGGACCGGACAAATATGGCCGACGATTTTCTCCGGCGTGATGAGAAAAGCGGGACAGCGATTTGTGGGGGTGGGGAAGTGGGCGTGAAAAGAAGCTGGACATGTTATCTTTGTGAGACCACGTCGCCGCAACAGTCTGCACCAGATTAGCCTTATATGTATGCACTATGAACCACACATGCATTGAAACGGGATTCGATCGACGAATCGAGAAAATCGGCTCCATAGGAGCGAAAAAATTCGCTGCTTCATGTTGTTTTTAGGTGTAAGCCGAAAAATCGCAGCTTCGAGGAGCGTATATCGTACGATCCCATCACAAATGTTCCAATTCTGAAGGGATCCTCGCATGGAATCGCATTTTACTGAGCGCCTTCTGTGCGCTCACTCACCGCTCCGCTCTCGATCGCTCCGCATGAGCGGCAATGTGCACAACAAGAGCGCTCATTTTTGGCGCGAAATTTCCATGCATCAGCGCCTCTAACGAGAAATATTTTCATTAAAGTTAAGTGCAGACGCGCCATCTATCGTGTAAATATTACAGTGGCGTGTGAATAAAGGATTCCACTACTCCATGTAGAAGTAAATCATTTCCGGTGTAAACCGTGCTTTAGAGCACAATCTTGCATTCCAAGATCCAGAATAGATTTTAATTCTCCTGACTAATTCCGCCCTGATGGGGATTCGAACTTAATCATAGACCTGAACCAGGTTTGCTACAGATATATATCACATTACCTCTACCCTGAGGTGGAATTGAATTCAGAAGCTCAGAGCACAATCCGACATATTTGCAACGGTTGAATACTCCATTTCCTAATTCTTTCGAATGGGATATTTCATTCAGGTCGACTCTTCCTTCCCCAGAGCTTCTCATCCTGCCCTATCTATTCCGCGGAGGATACGGCGAAAAAATGCGGTGGTGGCTAGCATCGCTGGTCACCACTTATGTCGTTCAAATGGCTCAGCCATTAGGCTCGGCCTCGGTCTCGTCTGCAGTAAACACACCGGGGGGCAATTATTGGGCTCTTTTCCTTACAATTTTTTAAAAGTTTAGGTAGACGGGGCGACCTCAAAAATGCCCCCTCCTCGTGGATGTTATGATAAGGCATCATTAGTAGTGGCCCGTCATGCAACAACATTCGAAATGCCTCTAGTCTCTTATAGAAGACGTAAATTAGGGCAAGCGATAAATATCCTCCGGGGTCCCAGCACCCATTTAACGATTCCGCAACTGTCATTTTATTTTTCCTAACATAATTTATCTATCCTGGGAAAAGGAATACCTCTGTTTGAATTTAAAAGAAAATATACATCACAAAAAGGGAGTTGATTACAATTTATAATTAAAAATATGAAAACGTTCATCAAATGGAAAGAAATTTGGCTCTTTTATTTACTTACATTCTCATATTACATGTACGTATTACGTCATCATTCGAACTTTGAGGTCACGGTGTTGCAAGTGCACGAGGGCAATTCAAAAAGGAAGGTCTTGATAGCTAAATTTGATCTAAATGTGAGCTAAATTTCATTCCATTTGATGATCGTTTTCATATTTTTAATTGTAAATCCTGTAGTGCAGTGACTGCAGTGAAGAGGGAAAAATTTACACTGTATTAAAAATTTACATTGTGGTTGAAATCCTAACTCGACAAAATTCCGAACTTGGTTCCAGTGTCCTTCCTACGCGTGAGACCGATGGTTGAACAGTTACGGAGCTTCTTAAGTCTTCTTGTGTCAGATCCATCAGACAATAAACAGAAAACAGTTCAAACATTGAACTAACATGACGATAAATTTTATTAAATAAGATTGATCGTGCGATATTGTCTGACACTTTAAAAAAAATATATTCGCACAAGTACGGAGTACATTTGATTGATTGGAATGGTGCCGAATGATAAAATTAAGATAAATACATGTATATTTTCTGATCATACCAGTAAATGGTCTAGTCTTTCAGAGTGAGTACATGATATTCTAGCCATAGCCATGTGGCGTTCAATAAAGTGTATGAAAGTGTCAGGTTTTATTGACTAGACAATGATGCGGACGTTCTTGGAAAAGAGCGCAGCTGTTCTATTGCATTCAGTGTAGGCTAAAATTGACTCCTACATTTGAGGATGTATTTCAAGGATGCAGCCAGAGTGATATTAAATTGTATTAGACAGTCTCACTTGTCACCGATAAATTAATAGTACAGTACTAAGTAATTGCTGCTCATCAGTCAATAGTTCAATAGATCATGTAACAGGTGATAATTAATTTTTTCGGCACTTTTTCAGGTTTCAGTTTGAAGCCAATTTCGAGGAACAAGTCGAATCGATCAATTTTTCACTGCTCTGCTGACGATGTCAGAACTAAAAAGAGATCTGGCGTTCGCCTACCGGAATTTCTTGGAAAAAATTGTCTCAAATAGTGTTTCGTCTAAAAGAAAAATATATTTTGCCAAGGTTTCTTTTTTATGTTTTTTAAACTAACGATAAATGCCGCTCTACCAAACGAAATTTACGCTCGGCGAGATAAAGAATTTGAACATTTTCAAATGAAACTACGAAAAACCAATAAATAAAAACTCCAAGGAGTCAGCATTAGAGATAGTTTGAGGACAGGAGGCGGAAGAGACCAGTCATCTTTAAAGACGCGAGATTTTCAACTAAAAAAATCGTGTCTTTTCTTTTAAACTTTAGTCTAGCCAGCCTTTCCCTTTTTTCAGTTTCTTAAATAAAAGAACATTTTCCTTTTAACAGAACTAGCGGTGATATCTTTGAGGCGCACACAGACCCCATTTCGCTGAATATAAAGCGGGTATAAATGACGTCAGAACTGCTTAGAAATCATTTCAAAAGTCCTACGAGTCAATTTGCATTTGAGATTATTCAATTCCTAAGTAGAAGAAAATGTAGTTGCCAAGTCACAATATTCGAAGTCGTAGGTTCTTTAGACACTGCAGCAGTACCGATGCTGCGACGTGCATCCGGTTAGTCGAAAGTTGTGGGAGAAAGTGAAGCGAGCTTCAACAACTCTTGTATACCCAGCATTTAACTGATTTGATTATTCATTCAAAAAAAAATATTCAAATTTATTTCAGTCGTCCTGTACTGTGCAATGAGCGTTCGCATTGCTGCCCCGATTTATGGCAATCACACACTGCTCAAACGCTTTGAAAAAATGACCTGCATATAACACTTGTACGACCCGTCGTAGCGCAGTTGGTTAAGCGACCGACTGTGGTTCGGCGGTCCCGGGTTCGATTCCCGGCGCGGC
>JAQGBY010008011.1:0-11140 GCA_034698785.1 Mycogona germanica
ATATAAAAAAAAAAAAAAAAAAAAAAAAAAAATTAATAATCAACCTAACGACCCAGTTCTATCGGTCTGAAGATTCGTTCTCCGCTAATGTCGCGCCATCTAATCTTGTGTTCAGGGCATTCGTGTTTTTGAAGCACAGCAAGCAAGGAACAATGCTAATTCAACAGTCCAAGATCCAAGAAACTTTCGCATTGAACGAAAATACACTGGACGTCATCAGCATATTGGAGAGTTTTATGGAAAGTGGGAACAAGCTCAACCAATAAAGTAAAAACCAGTTCATTATTGTGTAGTCTTGTTAATTTTAAGTTAAGAAATATATCGCCTACTTATACCATTTAGATGCGCAATTTTGCTGCCATCTGTTATCCAAAAGATGTATGAGAACGCCGATATAACACAAAGTAGTCTGGAGATTGAAGGACACCAATCTAAATTCGGCGACAATTTTCTGCAATATTGGTGTCCTTCATGAAACCTCCAGACTACTTTGTGTGCTATCTGTAAGTTGCGCGTTTCAGACACTTTCTCGAAGCATTTCATTCAGATGACGATTTTGTTTTATTGTTCTGTTAACAGGTATTTGATGGTGTAATCGCTAGTCTGTTAGAAATTTATTGTTGTAAAGAGTATGATTGTTTTCGATCTTCCTGTTTTAAACGCAAGCTCGAAGTCCCTGACGCATCAATGACGTTTTCATCAAGTTCATTCCACCACTGTTAGATTGGATAACAAAATTTTTCAATTGTTTTCATCGATTTGCCGTGGACAAAGAAAGAGTAACTGTAAAAGTCTTTATAACAAAATAGAAGTTTCATTATTTTAGATTTTTAAAGGTCTTTATGACGAACACCAATGAATTGAGTTTAAAAAAAATTGTAGCTGCGGTAGAGGAAATGTAAATGTGTGATGAAAAATAAAAAGGTAATTTAATTGTATGTGTGTAATAAATGTACCAAATGGTTTAAATAGGGGAAATGTGGCGTCCTATTATGTTTTTTTTCGGTGTCATTTGATATATATGTTTTAGGATTGACAAATTTTATTTTAATATGATCGATTCTGAAAAAGAAAATCCAATTTTCCTGAAGATGGGTCTGGGATGGAACTGGCGAAACTTAAATTATTTTAATTGACACTGGCATACGAAAATTAATTTATTTTAACAAAATGGTAAACAAATCTGAGACAGAAACCGTGTAAACTTGACGAGGTGGAGACTCCAAAAATAATTTATAAATGAATAAATTAGTTTTTCGGTTACGTGCAAAAATGATTGCTACTAAAGCATTTCGCTAATCAGCTATCAGGGGAAAGTTTAAATAAGGATTATTTTTTTATTGCGCGATGCTTAAAAATTGTACAGAAACATATAAAAAAATAGCTCTCCGAAGGCATCCGAAATTACAACATATTAAAATTTGAAGGTCTCTGAAAAACATTATAAATTTTGCTGGAACCCTATGGCGAAAAAATAAAGGCAATTATCTCGAAAACTCCAAAGTCCGACATTAATTAAATATCATATCTCAAACAAAGAATTCGCTCAAAACTGTCGTAGTGTATTGCAAAAGTGTTAGCTCCGTGCTTACAGGGTGCGTGGTTCGAATCCGTGTCTAACGAATTAACTTTTGTGACTTTTAATGTCAAATCCATAAATTTGTTTAGACAGATATTGGAAACCTAAAGTTTTGAGCTCATATTCTCGAGACATATATATTACACGTGAGTAGATTATGGCTTGGTACTGTCTATTAATAAAATTAGTTTAATCATGCATACATGGAATTGGCATTTAAAAAACACAAAATCTACTTCGTTTGAAGCGGATTTGAACCCTGTATGCCTAAAACACGGAGCCCACACTTCGGCAATAAGCTACGACAACTTCGATGTAGTCGGTATTTTATATATGATATTTAATTAATGTAGAACTTCTCTTTCACTTTTTTTAAAGGAACGCAATGTAGGTTAGCTACCAATTTGGGGGCAGCAACATTATTTTTGGTGGGCTTGTTTAAATGATGGATCTCCTGATTCATTATTTTAAAAAGCCCACCAAAAATATTAGGTAGGATGAAAGGTCATTTCTACAATTTGGCCACTAAATTTTTGTTGGCGCTTTTTTTATATGCAAATTTCAGTCAGCCAGGCTGAAATTTTGACATGTTGGCTGGAGTCATCAATCACATAGGTTGTTTATTTTTTCGTGAGAAAACACAAGTAGTTGCAAAATTGTTAATTTTCAACCAATAAATATTACGTTGGAGAAGAAAGGTTGCAGTCGCTCCCTCAAAGACTGAACATATTCTTAAATCATGCTGACCTTGCAGCACAAAATCTGGAATAACGGGGTTAAGATTCAAAAAAAAATTTTTTTTGTATTTTGTGTAATTTATTTTGTAATGTAATTTATAAAATTGTCTTACAATAATTTGTTTTTACAATTACTTGTTGTATGAAACCAAGTTATTAACATTGGCATTTAACATTAAGGAATTTGGTAATACGTATTGCAGTTAAATAATTTAAATGGATAAGTTCGAGACAGCTCTGTATTAAAAGATGGAGTGGCGATTTTCACTGTAACTTTCGAAATATGCCGTAATGCTATTTAGCTATGCGTTTTTAGTTTTCAGATGAGTTTTGTTGTTTTGGAACAGAAAAGGAACGCGTTCCTTTTTCAAAGTCCCGTCCCGTGAACGTCCCGTTTCATTTTCTAGAAAGTAACGAAGTTCCATTTGAAAAGGAACTGACCCAACACTGGTGATTTCGATCAATTTGCCATGTTAATTTTGTCGTTCAATTGAGCGATTTTAGGTTACGAGCTCGCGGGTAAAAAATATTAAAATTATAACACATGCACAAGACCGGAGATAAATACATTATAATACAGTCAGAAAATAATTGAGCACAAACCGTAGTTATAAATTTTTCATAAACATTATTTTTTAATTTTTATCATGGTAGCAAAAATGCCACAACGCAGTAGTGAAACCTTAACCTCAGGTCAATTCGATTATTAAATTCATTCTCATGTGTGCGCACCGCAAGGAATGCAGGCAGGCACATATTTGTCATTACATGATGGTAAAACCAGGTAAAGTGAGTAAAATCTCATAAAAAACAATTTCATGTGCAATAAAAAAAAAAACATTAAATAAATAAATATGGATTTGGACGAGCCAATTACCAAACTAGTTAAAATTACAGAACATAATCATTCATCGACTATATGTCAAATGCGTCTTGTATCCATTCGTTCTCACAAATATTCATTTAACTTTTTTTAAAAAAATCATCTACTACACAATTGGTACTATTTCCATTAAGTGTTCCGATTTCAGCAATTATACAATACATTATAAATTTGTTTTGTACATATGTACACTCCCACAAGCACTCAAAACACTCAACGATAAAAGTAATCACAATTTCAAGTGGAACACAATAATCGCTGCAGATTAGGTACAAGTAAATTAAATAAAATTTTTATCTGTTATACACGCAATTATATATATATATATACTGTATATATATATACTTTACACATTATATGTTAGTTTCAAGAGTGTTAAGAAGCAACCACGTTCAACATTTTCGAAAGTTCGACCAACGTCTGTAACGTTATTGATTGTAAATTATTACATCAATAAGTTGCCGGAGAATGTTCTTTGGACACAGTTGCCTCATCCTCCTCTTCCTTGCAAAGAAAATTATGAATTGGTGAATGATTTTCCCCCTTCTTGTGCTCCTGATTACAGAACGTTGGTTGCAAATCATCTGATAGCTATCAGATGTCACATGTATGAAAGGAACATCCAAAATTTCAGTGGAACTTTGACAATACAGTCATTCCACTGCAAATAATTACCAAGTCTGTATTCTCGTCTACCCTTTTGCATTCATCCAACAGTTTTTGACAAAACCTGTCAGCGTAATAACGTCAATTAAAAATGGTTTAACCATGGTCATTTGAGATACAGAAGGACCTCAAGAGTAAACATCACTCCTGAGTTTTAAAAATCGGAAATGTCAAACTCGTTCAACGTCTCCAGCAGCACCAGCGTTCAAGTATTTAGCTAATTTAATCATTGATTAAAAAATGGAAACACATATATCTTCAATTTGGTGATTGTTCATCCCTGATTATATAAATAGACAAAGTAACCGAATAAACTGATTTTGGCTCTAGTCCTAATATTGAGTGTATCTGAACTGATATGGAATTGTGAAAAAAAAAGTAAATTGGAAAATCTACTTGGCGACAATAAAATAAGTCCACCTTGAAAGAAAGAACAATTTTTGTGATTCAAATGTTCAGAGAAATGGATAATCAAATTCCCATACACTTCAAATTATAGAATGAATCGTAAAGTGGAAAATTTAATTTATGAGGTAAGGAGGTAGACATGCAAACAGATTTTGGTATCAAGAGATGGCCAATAATAAATAATATGTTTATCTGATTCCGCCATCGATTCACGAATCTTGAGGGGTGGACTTGTATTATTGCTTTACAATTTTTGGAAAATGTGGTTTGGAGTGAGGGGGCTTCTGGTAAACAAATGAGGAACACGAAACTAAATTTCGAAAAAAAAAACAAAGAAATTGAGGAAAAAACACTCTTGAAGGCACAGCATCTGCAAAATAAATGTGCGAGAAAAAATCAACTCCGCATCAACGTGTTAATCGCCACTTCTGTGACCTCGTACGTGCAGAGTTTCATTCCAGACTTAAAAACAAGAAAATAAATAAACTCAAACATTTCTTTACAATCTAACTCGTAGAACGGTTTCCCGAGATTCTATCTTTCTAATATGTTACATATTCTTATTTGTCATCTCTTTTATATTTCATTTGTTTTATTTCTAAATAAAAAATAAATCCTGCTCTCAAAATATGAGTTTTCAGATGGTATTCCAATCAAGATAAAAGCAGGACAACCCATAAAACATTTTGGTGGGAACAAATTGAGTTCCTTCTCTCGTCCGGACGTCTCGAGTGAAACTCGACGTGCACGAACGTCATCACAATCGCACGTATTTGGACACTGGCGGAGAGAAAAGAGAGGCGAAGGGGGGAGATGAGGGAAGTCCGGCTTCCGTGCCACCGTCGACGTGTCTTCTGCTCTCGCCGACTCGGAGAAAAACCACAGGATTCAAGGACTAGGCGTGCGGCCACTTCACCAACGAGCCCACACGTACCGCACACGTGATGGTCAGCAGCAGCAGCAACAGCAGTGACATCAACCCTCCTTGCGGCGAACACGGATGCGCCACCAGTCCTGGTGGGACTTACGCCACGTCGGAGGACCGGTCCATCACTGCTCTCGTCACGAGTGGTGACGGTAGTGGTGGTAGTGGTAGTAGTAGGTAAATACGCTCGGACCACCGATAAGTGGTGGCCCGTCATCGAGTCAGTAGTTGAATATGTTGAAGAGAATGGCGAACATGGTGCAGGCGGCGTACACGCCCAGCGCCACCCACCACATCAGCTGTTCGTGCAGTTTTTGCTCAAAGTTTTTCAACACCAGCAAGCCTATCGTGAGTCCGGCCAACGCGCCCGTCAGGTGGGCCACGTAGCTGACGGGCGGCCCGGGCTGCTCTGTGGCGTAACGATCGTAGATCGCGAAACCGACGTCGGCACTAGCTGCAACCGAGAAACAGAAAAAAAAAACTAAATTATAATCAGTTCAATGAAAAAGCAATATATTATTTTAGACCGATGGAACACTGGATAATTTTGACTTAACGATTGTTAAAAAACATAACGATTGATAAGACACCGGAATGCAACGAAACCAAATTAATTATATTTTATTATATCAGAAATTCTGTCACAGTCAATTTTGTCCCAATATTCTTCACTATAAAAAACAAAATTAGATATTCCGTAATCAGTTATTTCATAATCAAATTATATTGAAATTGTACGACTCGTTGTAGCATATTTGAAATTGTGCTCGGGACAGCTTCGAACCGAAATATACAAGAGTAGCGAACTCATTTCATTTAATAATAGTTTCCTATTATTTGTTATATTTTTGATCACTTTTATTCTATAGACAGCTATTTTCTAACGAGTTATTTCATAATCAATTATATAGCTATTCCGTAATTTAGTATTTCCGTGCATCAGTTATTCCGTGAAGTCGTCAAAAATAAAAGTCGGATTCGACGCTAGACTCACCTACAACAAATATACCCATTAGCCTGACCAGACCAAACTCCATTTGATTGTAATTCTGAAAGAGAACAACAACAAAAAAGTAAATAAAACCATCCCGCCTGATTGTGATTCTGATGATTTAACTCGACAACAAACTGTTACTTACCAATAAAACGTTGGCCAAATGAGCGGCCAAAAGAGCATAAACTCCTCCGGAGGCGCCGACTAAATAAACGTCGGTGTCAAAAACGGAAGTGCCCAGCGAACCTGGAATAGAAAAAGAAATAAAAAACAGAAAATTTGATGAGTATTTTCAAATAAATGTGTGAACAGAAACGGCGATAAAACATTCCAAAGATGGACTACAAAACAACAGACAATTTTTTAACTAAAACGATGTGAATTGCAGAACTACAATTAGAAACTCGACAACGAAGATTTAAAACTTCTAAGATCTAAAAGTCTTAACGGAAATTTAAAACTTCTTCCCGAAGATAAGAAAATTAAGAAAATGTAGAAATGTAGACACACGTAAGAACTCACACAAGACTTTCGTCACAATCCAATAATTAAAAAAAATAAAAAGGATTTTTTTGTATAGCGGATTTCGGTAAAAAATGGTAAAATCAATTACGAAAGTCTTGGGCGAGTCTTTGTGTTTCGCAAATCTACATTTTTTTATTTTTCTTATCTTCGAAAAGAAGTTTTAAATTTCCGTTATAAGACTAACTTCGTTGTCGAGTTTCTAATTGTAGTCCTGCAATTCCCATCGTTTCACTACCATCGGCTCCTATTCCCTTTCACGGAGACAATTTTTTCTTTGACTAAAGTGATCAGTAATTGACCATCTCTGCCCCATGGCCACACCAGTGACTGACAGCAGAGTATTGCAAATCGAAAGGAATTCTCTTTGAGCGAGCAGCGGGGCCCAACAGAGCCGCAAATCCACCAACACTTTCGAGGAAACCGATTTCGTTATACTGGGGACGGTGGGCGGTGGTGGGTCAATCGTAGAACGATTGGCGTCGCTGCTCCCGGACGCCAGGTGGCAGGCGAGAGAGTTCACCAGCACGTGCCTCCTCACCAGTGACGGGACCCACGCACGCGCTTCACCAACGCCACCTATCCGCACCACCACCACCACCACCACCACCTCACGCTCAATTCCGCACGACAGGTGAGAAGCGAGAGAGAGAGAGAGAGCTCGAGACTGGCGTCCGACCAAAAACCGTATCGATGGCCATAATTAACCCGGACAATCGTTTACGTGCGTTCCGCGCGCAACTTCTGTGGCTGACGAAACCGACGACAAATGAACAGCAGCTAGGCACGGCAGAAAAAATTCACCGCCTTCCCTCTCTCCACTCCCCACTCCCACATTGGTCTGGGGCCCCCCCACTCCTCTCTCTCTCTCGTCAGACTGAGGGGGGCCAGTCTGGGTTCCCCATCTGCTGCTGTGTGCTGGACGAGAGGAGGAGGACGGCGCCACACACACACACGAAAAATAAGTCACACCAAATAAGTTGTGACGTAATTTGATTTTAAAAAATAAAATAGATTCATTTTAGAATCATGGATTTTTGTCCAGTCGTCTCTTTAAATACAACATCTGAATTGTGACATGTTGACACTTAAAAATCCAAATTTGTCGAGTCAATTAATTCGAATTACCAAAGCCAGCTTTTCACAGACCAGTGAAAATCTTCGAAATTTGGTGTAACTGCTTTTCCCCCTCAAGACTGGCAATAGGTAATTCAATTCTTGAATGAAAATTTTAAGAAGTTGTTTTGTTGAGTGTAGAATTTTGCCTACGACCGACTTCGCGCATTTAAAAAAAGTTAATTATAGTTTAAATAATTCATCAAGCCGAGATGTTTTTCATTTTCACCTGCATTCTAATGTCGGCTAAACAATAAACGAGGTGCTTAACCATCGCTATATTACCCTTGACCCTGCGGTTCGGAAGCCAGCTGTGAGACTGGCCGCCGCGACGCCAGAAGCCATATGCATAAAAGGGGAATCTCCTTTAGTGGCCCACCATCACCACCAACACCCCCCCTAACCGTGTACTAAGTGTACCTACCGGCGAGCACCCCTGCCATGTACACGGTGCCTATCCGGAGGGAACCGTGGACCATCTCCAGGGGAAGGCCGACCAGGACTTGGACCAGAAGATTGAACAGCAGGTGGATCCATCTGAACCAACCAAAAACACAACAACCTCGTTAGACAAGATAACAACCTTGGCCACACTTGGCTCAACTATGTCGTATACGTTTAACCGTGGCAGAAGTGCAAGCTTGATTTACACCTAAGAAGATCGGCTCCCTAGGAGCCGAATACCATTTCAGGAAACTGTTTACGCACTGATTGATATCAAGGTCGAACGCTGCAATCAAAGAAACGCACCTTGATATCAATCAAGTGAGTTATCTGTTTCCTACAATACGTACTATCCAACGCGAGAAGATCGGCTCCTTAGGAGCTTAGGTATAAATCACACTTTGCATGTGCATTTCCCCATCACAGATCCAATTACATAAAATACAGAGTAATGACGACCATTTGAAGTATTTCGAAGACCCAGGTAATGATTAGATTGGATATAAGATCTGGTAAACAGGTCGTAAAAATTAAATTTCGTAACATTACTGGAAGTTGCGTCAAGCTTTTTGAAATTGTATTAATAATTTGTCACGATGATCTCAGGGTCTTTCAAAAGATTGCCACGAGGAAGTGGAAAACATCTTGATGTTACTTTGTGATGGAATTTCTCGATAAAGATTCGTTTGAGTGCAATCAATTTCAACATTAGTGTGACACTATTTTTTACAAGTCCTAACTTGTGTGAAATGAAAAGTTAGTTAGTTGGATATGTTTTATTTACCCTGCGTGCAGGACCATGTAGAAAAGGAATCGCCAGACTTCCAATCGCTTGTCCGGTCGATAGATAAAGAGGCTCTCGATGGGCACCGGCCCCGACGGACTCACCTCGCCCATCGCCACCGTGTAGTAGGTAAAAAATCCCAGCTGCAAAAACGAAAGGGAGAGACAAGACACGAAACACATTAGCCACATATCGATATACTCCTCGTAAAACACATTCGTAGATACACAACTAGGCGCTGTACATAAAATGGGAGAGAACTATAAGAGTACATGAAGCGCCGTTTCATTAAGATGGCGATCGTAACATTTAATCGCGATGCAATAAAAGAGATGAGCCACCACCATCACCACCAGTCACTTGTTTATTGGAACAGGTTACGGGATCACGTAGATAACGTACAGTACACGTAGCCCCCTCGAAAATTCGAGTTCTTGCATCGGGCCGAACCATTTACAAATCAAACACAAAACTTAAGCGAATCGATTCAATCGAAAATTTCAAATACGGAAAGAAACACGGCCGAAAGTATTAAAAATTGTACAGCATGTGCATTTGCATATTTCGTGTTTCAGGTTTGTTGGAATGTACTTGATTGAAACCTTCAAAACTTCTGAGTTAAGGGTAGATCCTATATTAGAAAACAGTGATTTTGATTTTCATGTCTCGAACGGATCAAGGAAAATTAAAAAAAAAAATCAAGATACCCATCATAATTCGCTAGCGATCACTTTTCAGATCTCAATTTTCAACATTACATAATAAAACAAGCGTTACAAAATTTTGGATAATCTCCCTTTCGCTTCAAACTTAAAAAATGGCGTCTCCACCTCAAAAGCATGACGTCGTCGATTTCACGAGACAACCAAGCACACCAGATACCAGTTCCAACGCCCAGCTATAGAAACATGAATGGCCCATCTTTCTTGCAACACAATCTCAAAAATGATTTTAAAGAAACACAAAGAAAAAAAAACAGCGCCACGAATCGCCAGACCCAATCGGGATGTTTATCTATGAACGGGTTTCGCGCAAAGTGAATCGGGACAACAGAGCAGCGTGTGTGGCCATTTTCTTTTCTTCTTCTTCACAAGTACGCCACCGATAAATTTCGAAACGATAATTTTTATTGTACGAAATGCATGAATACACAGAATGAACCCGTACAATGTCAAAATGTTTATGCGTTCTCTATATGTGAGTCTCCATGTACGGCTGCGGGCGAGATCATGACACCACACCACGTCCGAATCGTTAATTGTTTTCTCCCCCACCCCCAGACCCCTAAGAGAACATGACAGCGAGTTGGCGACAATGTTGGGGCGTCGCTTGGAAATACAGCGACGCGGTGCAGTCAAAACAATAGACGAGGCGGCGTGGGCGGTAGAGACCACAAACGCGCCCCACCCTCAACCGACCAAAGGGTTAAGACACTCATATCGGTGCGAGACAATAAAGGTCGATCGGAGAACTGCTGACGAAGGAAATTTCCAAGACTCCACCAATCAATAAGTTTATTCCATCTCTTTCATGAAAGCTTTCCTCAAAGAGCGCTAAATTATTTGATTTCATTTAGAAGATGCCACCAAAGCAGACATCATTCACGCCCGATTTTGAAATTGTTTAAAATGATTTTTTTGCGCCGTCGAAGTTTTTTCCAACTAAAGGGTGAAAAGAACACGGGAAGTTTCACTACTATATAATCTGAAATCATGCCCCCCCCGCCCCATACACATGTTCCGAGCACATGTGTCACAACACCATCTGTCATCCGGCATACGAAAACATTAGAACAGCCGCCATGTCTGTTTTCTTCGGCCGAGGAAATGAAATAAGATAAATTCCTAATTTTAGCCCCAGCAGGGACTAATACGCGAGTAAACACTGAACATATGATGCAATCTAAACGCACATGCAGATCTCTAAAATTTTGAATAGGAGTACATTAAAAAAATTATTTTTAGAATGAGAAGGATCAGAGGATAAACTGATAAGAATCTAGTTTGATTTTCAATCGTTTGACATTTATTATGTTAAATTGAAAAAGAATCATTTTTAAAATATCTATTTGATTATTTTATG
>JAQGBY010008012.1:0-11139 GCA_034698785.1 Mycogona germanica
GACCTAAATGTCCTCCAAATAAATATTGATAAAAAAGTTGCACAATATCGCACCCAGACAATCTATGTCCGTCAATTTCTCCAAACTCGATATCCGTGAATACAATCCTGGCTAGAATCTCAATTCCGGTCATCAGGAAACGCGCAGACCGAAGGGCCTTTATCAAGAAGGTGGGGGCTGCGTCAAAAAGCGTCACACACCCGAGTCGCTCCACCACGAAAACGAGCCTCGACCCCCACGAAAAACGTTGGAGAGGAAAAATACCTTCGCTCTCCCGACTATAACAACGAGCGAAAATTCAATTTCCGCTCGGGCCACGGAAGCGCGGGCCAAACACGACGTAAATAGGGGACCGGCGCACCCACACAGTGTCGTCATAAATATTGGAACCGGTGTTCTTTTTTGTTATTTCCTCCACAGAACCTCCCTCGAAAAAGTGCCTCGATATGGAACCCCGCTACTGTCCCCCGCAATTGTTACACACGGAAGACTGCAACCGCTAGATGGCGTGATCGTCGCGGAGAATCAGACTGCAGAGAAACTGTAGTGACACCGATCGCGACACCTACCGGCGAAGCGCTAAAACAAAATTGTCAGTGTCGGGCACTTTACGTTTTCGGAAAGACTGTTTGCTTAATAAGACAAAAGACTTTACGAGTTTCCCCAACAACCGTTTATCAAACGTTAGACGATAAAAGTTATATCCAGTCACACTTTCCAAGCATACTTAGCTTGAGCAGGGTTCGTTTAAATATTTAACAAAATTGACGCGTTCGTACTTTGACGAAAATATGCAACGCTAGTACCAACAAATGGTAATTCGTCCATCTCAAAGACGATAAAAAAATTTAAATATGCCGGAGAGGGCACGTTCAACTTTTAGTTTCATTTGGCAATGCGATCTGTGTTCCCGAAAACCGCCTGCGGTTTATAAGGCCGTTCTGCTCCAATCTCAATTACAAATGAAATGTCTCTAATTAGCAAATAACATGGTCAAGCATTCTTCATACTAACATGCTAAAACAGAGTGCGTTTAGACATTGAACAAAATCGGCGAGCCCGTGCTTCGACAAGAAATGACTAGGCGCTCACGAATTACAAATCGACCATCTCGATTGTGCCCAATATTTCAATTGTGCTTGAGAGGGTGCGTTCAACCTTTACTAAGATTCGACCACGCGATCTGGATCTCTTGCGTTGAGCGCGATCTCAATAGAAATGTTACCCCAATCTCAAGCACAACTGACATCTCTCAAGTAACCTGAAATATGCTCACCGTTTAACTAGGCTATAAAGAATGCTGACAGTATAACGAGACTATTATTCGCAAGATGGAAGCGTAATCAAGAGGCACATTAATAATTTATCGCATCATGTGATGGTCCCTGACCTAACTTGGCGGTAGCTGGGCATATTACCAACGCAATTTTCCTCCCAAGATTCTGAATTTCTAATTATTATTCAAATAATGTCTTAAATTACTATTTTAGAAAGTAGGAAGAAAATCCATTTTCATGTCACCGTATCTGACGCAACTGGAAACTTGCAATACAGAGCTGTAGTCTACCTACATCAACCGACTTGAACGATCATTTCGACATTGGCGACGTCATTTTCGTCTTGTTTAGTTTATATTGTTTATAGTTATTAGCAGCACAATTGAAAACTGTGAGCGCTATCTCGCAATCGGCTAATTGATCGAGCAGTCACTTTGCGAACAGGATCTTCACGTAACAGCTCCTTTCTTGTTGCCGATAATTGAGAAAATCCCCCATTTCGATGAACGGAATCGCTGAATGACGCATGCTCAAGTATCCCATCGGCTTTGTTTCGCGTGCCCATACAGCATATCGTCCTGGGACCCCCAACCCACCGCGTCCTGTCCGCGTATCTATGAGTACTTTGTAAAGTCATCCTTCAAATCTTAAGAAAAACATGAACTCAGGCTAATCTCCAGTCGCGTCCAATACTGCTTCGGGCGCAAGCGACAGTTTTGGCGGAGTGAGATTTCAAAAAGAATGTGCAAACTCTGATCTGAACTTTGAAAATTGTTCGAACACAATTATTTCTGGATCTCTTGGGGGCGGTTAATGTGAAATCTGGTGTAATAATCCAGGAAATGCTGTCAGCTTCTTGCTGGGGTCTCAGGAGAGCACTGTATAGTTGGTGATGGCAGATCACATTTTGGGTCGGCCGAGCGAGCCGAAATATGGTGTTTGGGGAACTCATATCCGGCGAACGTCACCAGTTAATTTCCGTTCGGCGTCGCCCGGATGTGTCCACTCCCCCTCCCCCTTCACCCCCGGCCCCGCCATTAACCCAAGGTCCGAGTAGGCCCGTTCGCCGGCCATCGTCTACGACACTATACGGGTCACACGCACGCGCAACTCTTCCCGTTAATTATGAAGGGGCGGAGACCTTTCCAGTTATTTTCAATTGACACTGTAGTCGGTCAATTGGGCCCGCTCGACGGCAACACAGCCCATCAAAACCACTTACGCCAGTCCCAACATCCGTAAACACGGTGGGCAACATGGTCGTAACCGTTAACGCGTCAAGAGGAAAATTAACTCGATTCAGTTGGGGTCGCTCCGAAACTATCATATATTTAGAGGACAGGCGTTATGGCAGTAGACGTATTTTGCCTAAAATATTTCGAGTTTATTTTTGAAGGAACTCGACCGTGTCATCCATCACATATAGGATTTCACGTCGTAAATAGATTTCTGAAGGAATAGATTTTTTTTAAATTTACTGTATCACTATAGAACATTTTGTGCCCCTCTTGGTGCTTAGGTGCTACTCTGCAATCGAGGGTTACATTTTCACCAGTACCCCGGGATCGAATAATCGAGAGCCCGCGCTGGGAATCGAACCCGGAATCGCCGAGCCACAGCCACTCGCAATATCGACTGCACTTCGACCAGTCGTACAAATTCAGTGGAGCAGGGAGTTCGGCCTCAGAAAATTTCGTACGGAGTCGGAAGCGATGCCTATACCAAATACCAGAAATAAAATACCGTGAAATGTACACCCGTTTTGGATAAAAACAGGAATTCTTTCATTAGGATACAGGAAAAATCAGGAACTGCGTCGGTTTTTAGGAGAGGACCTAAGTCTCAGGAGGTTTCAATTTAATGGCATAACAAAATTAACGACTCGCCAGAATGCAAAATGACATAACTCACTGAAAAGTCCTTACAAATGGTCTCTACCTGAAATCGTCGAACCGTATTGGTCTTCCACTAACACCGGAAGAAATAACGGTATGCGTAGTAATTACATGTTACTTGGAACCAGACTCTTCAGCGGGCGTCTTATGGAATCAAAAGGTAACATCTAAAAATAAAGCGATAGGACTTGAAACTATGAGGCTCTTGTCTGTTTTTGGTTGTTGCTGTCAAGTAGAAGACTAGTGAAAAGAAAAATTGCATTAACTTCAAGCCTGCGTGACGCGTAATTGACCGTCGACGACATTTCCTCGCTACCGCATGTTAGCACAAACTGTACGAGTCTATATTTTATTTTCGCTGCAGACAATAGACAAAAAAAAAACACATTAGCTCTCGCAATTTTAAATATTTATCAAGACAATGCGCATTGTGCTTCACTAATAAAACAAACGCATGAAACAGTGGAGGGGGAAAAGAAGTCATTAGTTTATCGTGTTTACTTCCCATTCGACTGCAGTCATAACGTCATGGTCTCTTAAATTTTCAATACCATCTTTGCTCTCCCGAGACACGAAACCAAACAGTTAAATTTTCATTAAATGTCAAGGTAAACATGGTATCTGGTAAATAATCAGAATTATTTTTGTTCGGGTGCAAGCTGATACGAAAAGAGACAAATACAGTATTTCAGAATCTTTTCTTTAAATTTCTCTTTTGCTCTCAAATACAATCTAAATTCTTCTGCGTACTTTTGGTGTCATCCGTGCTTTAATATAATTTAGATTTTAGTTTCTGTTAATTTAAAAACATGTCGAACCAAAATACCACAAAGAGTAAAAAACCAAAAGGGCGAGTGAAAATATGCTTCTCCTTGTAATGTGGCCACCGTGCAAAGCAATGACTACCACAGTGATTGCCTGCCCACACGGCGCAGCTAAGCTTTTCATAATTCACAGTAAAACGATGTATGACGACGCCGATGGAAGTATAACACAGAAGTCTGGAGATTTTATAACCATCTTAAGTCTGCGACAAGTTTCTAGAATAGACTATTTATCGCTAGTTCTATTATTACACGATTACAATAAACGTTTATACTATTACAAATATTATGCCACATAATTGCCACATGGCAATTAGTTAACATAACTCTATACATGTACTACAATTTTATTGTAATATTTGTATTAGTGTTAACGTTAGAAGTTGCGATAAAAAAATCTACTTTAGAAACTTGTCCTTCAATCTCCAGACTTCTGTGTTGTCTGATGTTTCTGATGAAATGGCGAAAGTAACGGATAAGACGATCACATCGGCTCACGAGACCTCAGCACAGAAAAAATAATATACTAATTCGTGGTCGAAAGTAAAAACTTCAATGAATCCGCCATAGTTGCAAAAAGAAAATCGTACCTCTTTCATTTTATACGACTGGTCGAACATAAAACAGAGCAAATGTTATAGAAACGAAATATAAAAAAAAGTTGCCGGTTCCGATGGAATCGAATTTCGATCGACATTTCGCTTTCACCTTCACTGAACACATTCGGATCTTCTTCGACCGGAGATAGTACCCAGACTCCCATTTCCACCCCTCACCAACCCACCCCCAGCCCCTATTATTTTCCTCCAACAAAGTACGTCCTACACACACACAACACAAATCTTGTTATTTTCTTGCCGATACTTTTTTTTAACACACACAGCGGACGCGAAGATCAATAGTAAACCCGAAAAACGTAAAGCTTCTTAGATTCGAGTTCAGCGTACTGTGGGCTTATTGGACAGTGTAGTGAGTGGGTTGTGGTGGTGGTGGGTGGATGGATGGATGGTTGGATGGAACGGAAGTTCGGGTCCATTCTACGTGATGCGTTGGATCAGGAACGAGTTCGGCGACACGTTTCCTTAAAGTAGTGTTGGTGGAATTCTAGATTTGGCCGTTCCTTTTGTGAGGAGGGTTCCAAGTTAGGATACTTCACCGTAGATAGGTTAAAGAAATAAATTCACACGCAATCATACTTCTTGGGTAACTGCAGCACGTTGGCAACAGAACGAAAGATAAGGTGGCAAACTCCAGGTAAAAATTAATCAAAAATTGAATTTATGAATTTATTGATCTTGGGAATTCGAGCATCCCGTCTGGTCGTCAGTTAAGGTGACCAGTACTGTAGCGAACGTCCGACAGTGCGGAATATCAAATATTCTGAAAATGTAACCGGAATCACAAAAGGTAACCATGTCACGGAAAAAGGGTAGCTCCCTCTAGCGACAAATCCGATGCTTTAAGAAACGGATTTGCGTAGCCATGGATTCACACCCTTCATCGATGACTCGAGTTGCGGGTTCCAACGTCCACTTTAATTACATCACGGCTTTATCGATCATCCCCGTGTTTAATTGGGTAGTCACCAAAACAAGTCGCCTCATTTTCTATTCTGACCCAACCGAGTCACCAGTTTGCCATTGGCTGGTTTCCGACAGCGAACGAGGTGAACGCGCCCACCGCCAAGGAAGGAACAGATAAGGAGCGAATAGAGAAGATTATGGAGAAAAAAAGAGTGATTGTTACGAGCAGGAGCATCACGACGGAGAAGCGAAAACATCTATAAAATCACTGTACACTAGCGATTGGCGGCTCATCGAATCAAAAGAAACAAGTTTAGAATGGCAATGGAAAAAACACTACCGAATAAAAAATGCCAATTGAATTAATTACACGAAAAAAAGGTTGAGAATAAGGAAGAACGAACGTCTTGAAGGTTCACAAACATAGTTTTGATGAAACGATATTTCTCGGTATTACATTATACAAAAAACCGCACTGGAGAAATTTTGTTTCAATAAAACGATAACTTTTCGTTAAAGTATAAATAGATCGATTTGTGATTTATTTTTCAGGAGAACCTATTCTATCGGATACCTAAATTTAAAGCTTACTTCGAATTGGATCGAAGGGTATCTTTCTGAATGTCGAACGTAAAGGACGGCACAGTGGGGATGAAATGGGCAAGAGAAGGAGGGTGGGGTGTGAAGAGAGACGAAGCGAAAGGGGTGAATGAAACCGGGGAGGGGGGGTGTAGGGTGGAATGGAGGGGGGAGGGGGCGGGGGAGGCGAAAGAAAATAAAATGCCGAGTAGCACACAAGACAGGGAGGAGGTCGTTCGACGAAATAAAGTTTACGCAAAGAATCAGCACAAAGTAGTGCAGAAGACACTTGGCTCTCGCGACGATGCTGCTGGTGAGGGTGGAGGGGACTAGTCTTGACTAGGAAGGCCACACACAACAACCGATAAAAGCGAGACGCGCGGGCGCAGAAATGAAAGTCGGGCCTCATCCCTGTATAGATCAATCGCTCAGCGGGTGGCCATTTCGGACTCCTGATGACGAAAATTGTCTGTACGACCGACGTCACCAGCAAAAGGAACGGCAACAAAAAATACGACGACGGAAAAGGTTAAAACGAAGAATCTCATTTTTGAAAACCCAAGCAAAACTCTCCGAGCTTAATGAATCTTTAAATGTTAATCGCTGTTGTGCATGTAATTTTTGAATTTACCAATATTGATTAAAACGACGAAACGATTTTTTTTCTTTTACTACAGGATTTTCTGTACCCCTTATGGTGCTTAGGCACTATGAAGAGGGGCACATTTTCACCAGTACGCCGGGATCGAATAGTAGAGACCACGTCGGGAATCGAACCCGGGATCGCCGAGCCACAGTATAGAAATAGCTGTCTTATCTGTGTATCCCTGAGATTATCTGTGTAATTACTAATTTGAGATACGTCAAATTGATTTCTTTGGAGACTTCTGATTTTGGTATTTGGGAGCGTCAATCGTGCATCAATTTGTCTTGATCAAAAGTCCGAAATAGGCACCCCTTTGCCGCTACAACAGCAACGCGTCGTGCACGAATCTTGTACGGAAGGGAGCACTCAGTTATTTTCCACACTAAAGAGGGGGTGGGATGACTGGTTGCTATAATTCAGTTACATTGTATGTGTGTGTGTGTGTACATCTATCGCCTCTCATACAAGCACATTACAAATCAAACGTTGGTTCCACACTGGACGACCGTTTCTTTCCGGCGAGAGCTTTGGCAGCGCCAATGACGTCATCATCACGGGCGCCTGCGCATGTTCTCGACTCGCAAAGCATTTCAACCAGATTTGTTTAAATATTAAATAAATCAACCTCCTTATGAACCAGTAAACATTAAAGCAGCGGCTCTATCTGATCAATGTTCATGGGTCCCTACGATAATCAGAAAAATGATATTCCGAATTCTAAAAATAACGTAACAGATTTTCAGTAACAAGGTTAAGGAATTTAAGAGGAATTTTAGTCGTGGTGTTAATGATCAGGTGAATAAGTGACGATGGCGTTAATTTTATTACATTTTTTTGGCGGCACCTGGCGAGAGATCTGTTGACACGTTTCGCTTCAAAGTGAACACATAGCCAATGGAAAAATGTCCACTGGCCGGTCTGACCTTTAACTCTACCGAATCGGGACACCCAATGTGCAACCAGTGTTGAAGCACTATAAACAAACGCGCGAGAAAACCTATTTATTATTCATGAGATGGGTTTTTTTCGGAGGATTTCCGATTTCTCTTCGCTGCATGATCAGCGGCCGAGTTGAGTGCATTGTGGCGGCAACAACGAGGGTGGAAAAAAAATCTCTTAACACCTTTTTGCGTTCGCACTCCGATCTACAGCAAAGTCAACTGCATGTATACAGTACATTTCAATACAAGTACCACCAAGTCCTGGATCAAGCGGACCGAGCTTACGCTTGTCCCACTGCCTGGTTGTGGTGGACGGAATGGAACGACGTGACTGTCAACAAAAATGCTCGATGTCGGTTCACATAAATGTTACGTCACTTGTTCGAGACCATTTCGACACTCGGCCTAACTTGAATAGTAGTAGACAGCCGTTGAACTCGCAGATGCCGATATGCGGCAAGTTTTGAAGACCCGTCTGCAATTGATGAACCAATTGATTTCAACATAAAACGTCGACTTTTAATATTCTACGTGTATTACCGAAACGATCAGACGACGCAACAACCGCATGGCAGAGATCACCCGCCAATCATCAGCAGATGAATTGAGATCTGGAGGAACCGAACGGAGTTGGACCACAACCGTCCATAGGAATTTGACAAGCCACGCAGCAGGTGTTTGTGCGTTCGTGCCTTCAGGAGTTGTCAAGACGGCCATCAAGGGTTTTTTTGTTCGTTCGAGCATCTCTCCCAAATCAGATGACAAATGCTTTTGTTAAAGAGAGGCTCCCTGTTGCAAATTCGGACGCCTAGGAACAAACGAAGGCGTCGCCAGAGTACCATTTCGATACGCGACAGAAGACTGTGAGAGAAATATAGGTGGCCAAAGAAAAGCCAACAGAAGTGATGTTTTCGGGGTTATTGGGAGTGGCGTTTCCGGTCAACCGACGCGCGATAGTCGTCAGAAAGCAGTGAAGGAAAAGAGCAAATCACGCAGAGAGGATGAGTAAAATAGTTGAATTCAAAGATTTGGAATTCGACTGTCTATTCTGAAATGGCCTCATTCTTAATTCAATATCGAAGGTTGAAGTTTTAACCTCTCGACCTCCCATCCACTAACATAATCGTATACCCCTATCTGAGCAGTTTTGCTCTACAGGTGCACCTTTATTGATTCTAAGTCTATCTAGAATTTTACAATTTAATAACGGCAGATAGGCGTCATCTAGTGATTCTACGAGGTGCCAAGTGAAGCGCTAACTAAATCATAATTTTACCTAGAAAATTAAAAGCTCCGATTGTTAATTTGATTTGTTACGAAATTGATGAAATACTCGAAAGTTGTATTCTTGAAATCGTTGGGGAAATACAATTTATGGAGTAGAAAGGCTATCCTCTCCCCATCGACCAAATTCGCCGTTAATAGAAACGCTACAAGACAGGAACAAGTAAATTCTAATGCTGCTCGAAGTAAAGGGGTGAAACGATGCTCAAGCCTCAGCATATCGAGGGGTAAGGCAGAAGTTTATTACTCATATTGGATTTTTATAGGCATGCAGATATACACTTAAGCGCGTCGTATAAACCGGGGAATGTTACGTGGAGAGCGGTTCACAAAAACATTCCAGCAAAAAACATCTCGTAGACGAATTGACGCAAAGTTAAGAATTTGAAATCGGTTTTCATACGATAAAAAAAGAAAGAAATAAAAAGAAGAGAGCGAGCATGTTTAAATGGAGTTTTGGCAAATCGCATAGGTTGTAATTTAAACAATTGTTTTTAATAAAATAAAATATTCATAATAAATTCATAATAAAATAGGGGTTGAGCGAGGGGGGGAATTGTTTTTAATTTGACACTAAGCAATTAATTTTATGGTGTAACTTCGCGCTCCAGTTAATTTTAATGTCTAAAAAATATATTTGCGACCTTTTCGAAGATAACGTTGCGATCTAGAAGGCGCTCCTGTCAGATGTCAATTTATCAAAACACATTTAAGCTAGCGATCCAATTAAAAAAAAATATTGAGTTTCACATAACCCTTCAAAAAGTAATCAATGAATTGATACATTGTCGATTTCCGGCAGGTGACCCAAGTTGCAGTCTGTCCCGACGACTCTGTCCATTGGAACACCGCGCGAAATACGTCCAGACGACCGGACCTTGACAACTGGATATGTCCGTCGTGACTGAGCGCACAAAAAGTGACTCGATCAGGCGCTTTTCGCGTTCACCGACACCAAAAATATCCCCCCCCCCCACGATCCGATGGCCACCCTATACGGCGGCGGGTAGCTCGACAATGAGAGCGAGATCGGGTGGGCCGCAGCGTGCACGGGATCGTGACACCTGTGCCCGGTCAACCGATCAAATAAATGGAGGCGTGCTCGCGACAACTCCATTGGGCGAGAAGTGGCGGCCATTTTTATGACACGCTCCGCTCAATCGACTCCGCAATGAAGTGCGACTGCCGGTGGAGTGGCGAACCGTGGCGCTGCGGTCGCTACGGCTGCGGCAGCGGGGCGGGGGAGTACCGTTTGGGGGCAACCGAATTCGCCCACGCAAGGTAACAACACTGGAGTGTTGGCATCTCGCGGCCATAAGAATGGCCTGTGTCGCTAGACGCATAGCGATCGCCAAATAAAATCAGCAGCGGTGCACGGCGAGTTTCGAACCGGCAAAGGATCGCTCATCAAGGGAATTCAGGTTGTAAGACTACGAAGCCATGTAGGGAAGAATGGTCAGGCTCTTGATTTGTGACGTCACATATTTGAGCGATTAAGTATGATAAATAAATTTTAATTCCTATACAATGAAAAAATCGTTTACATTTCGGTGAATTGTGACAGTGGCCTGCTTCAATTCCGAAAGAGGGCGTGTGAAGGAACTTCTCACGCCCGAAAAATTCCGAAGGTGTCTGCCGGAATCGAAACCGCGATCACCGACCACGAAGATAACACGCTCCACTCGACACCTCTTAACTATTCAAAAGTTCATTGTTCCCTGGGGCAAGGCTGAATTATGAGGCGTTACGCCACCAGCCAAAAATTGCGACCGGATGGGATAGGCTGCAGATAATCATAGTCATCATCGAACATCTAGACACACGTCCAGGAGGATTTACAGGAACATTCAGTAAAAATAAGCGACGCAAAGGTACGACTGGACGAAGAAGAGGTCCCAGCGAAATTTATAAATGACGTAATACGGTGCCGGTTAAACTTACTGCAAGACTTCTCGTCGGATCCATCCATACAGTCCTCGTGATCGTCGCAACGCCAGACGTTGGGTATGCACACACCCTGCGTGGACTCGCAGGCGAACTGGTCCGGTTTGCACGTCCGGTTACCTGAAAAACACACAAAATGAAGAGAAAAAAAACCATATTGTAAAAAAGAAAATATCTTCCACATGGATAACAGAATGAGAGCCGTTACGACAAGCACACACACAAT
>JAQGBY010008013.1:0-11139 GCA_034698785.1 Mycogona germanica
ATTATGAATTCGTTATGAATTTATTATGAATATTTTATTTTATTATATTTCAAGTACAACTTTATCTACTTATAGTGTTTAATTAAATTATTAAGTTACATTTGAGGCGATGTGCCCGTCCACCGATTACCGGACTTTCAAGAATCTCCATCTTTGAACTGAAGTCAATTGAAACGAAATTGACATCTCGAGATATTGTTGCGACAAACTGCTGCTATAGTGGACGAGACGAGAGCGATACCGAGCGTAGAGTTCTGATGAGACGATACCCAAGAATGGACTAGTCTCGTCCCGTCTCGTCTCGTCTCGAGGTAAGCCATTTCATAAACCCCATCCCCTGATGACTCGAAGGGCCTTTGGAAGAAACCAGCGAGGTGATTGGCGTCAGACGTCATGCCATAGATATTTCCCAGGAATCACACAAGACTGACATGCTAGTGAGAGTTCTGCTTAGAGTTTCTGGAGAGTCACAGGTGGACCAGCTAACACGGGGTTCATTCGTATCACTCCCCCTCCTGACCCACCCATCAGTGAAAGCGAAAAAAAAGAGCCATAAGACATCCAATCCAGATTCGAATTTCGGTTGAAACGAGGCGATCAGCTGTTTGGGATCAGGCGTTCCAGCCTGCATTCCAGGAACGAAATGGAGCGAGGTGTTGAATGATATTAGCTGTGGGGGTTAGGGGGGGAGGAGGACGTCAGGTAGACGGTTTGAATCCTAACGGATAATTTGCAGGAACAAGGTCAACAGACTTGCACCGATTTTGTTTATTTTTTGGTTGTAGGCACGGAGAGCTCTAAACGATGAATCGAGTGTCAGGGTTAGGGTTATACATGCTACGTTCTTCCTGCACATGTATTTCCGTGTCAGCGTCCGAAAGCGTCTTCTACTCTGCAATTTTACTTTGAGGAGTTGTCACCGATTCCATGATGTTTCTGAAGCATTAGTTTTATTTTTCATTTATATCACTTGTCTCATTATGATAAAATTTAACACAGCGGAATCATATTTTTAGATTTGTATTAAAACTTAATGCGCCGCCCATAACAGGACTCCGAAAGTGTAATAGCTTCTTCAAAATAAGTCTTTCATGGAAAATGTCTCAAAATGTAAGAAATTTCTTTCTAACAGCAATAACCAGGTGAAGTGTTAAATTTAGCAGTTCAGCTGAGTCAGTCTCAACACAAAATTGAACTATACACATAATTGCAAGGCTATCAAGAGTTTTAAATCCTGGATTTTCCGTTTATCTGTGGCAGATTACTAGCGAACTACGATGCCTTAAATATAGCTAGGGAGCTGAACTGATCAGTTAGAGTAATAAGCTTATTCCCACAAATTACTTGGCCATTACTATTTTTAATAAATTGGCGCACGGCTGACCTTAAGGAAAACAATAACAATTCGTGTAATGTCTATCGTAAATGCAAGCTTGCAAATTTAGTGAGGCAAAAATTTAAGGGCCAAAGGTTGCACAAGAATGTGACACGCGCGGCCCAAGCCGTCAATTAAGTAGGTGAATAAAAAAAAAAAAAGAAACACAACTTTTGACAAACGATTGTAAATTATTAATCATTGCCTTATAATTGGCCGATTAGTCATGTCCGTGAAATTGATGCCTCGCTCGGTAATATCCCCCAATTATAATGATACGTTTTTGCCAGACATTTTCACTAATATGTACACCCGGACCTCCCTCCCTCCTCGAGGTGATTAATGAGAAGATGTTCGCCGCCAAGAAACTTAATTAATAAAAGAGCTGGACGCACAATTCAGGATACCGGTCACAAGTATGACATCATTAAATACTAAATTTAACAAATTATAATATAAACGACCATCATATTGTTATATGTCCGCGTATGTCAAATTTGTTCACAGTATCATTTAATAATTTATTCCTTATCGTTAATTTTGATCTGTTATAATTGTAGCCTGGAATATTATAATAATTTTAGTATTTAATTATTTCTTACACGTCACCGGTATCCTGAATTTTGTCCAGCAATATTCTCTTATTAATTAGAAACCTTCTTAAAAATACAATTATTGTGATAGCAGTGTATTGCAATTTTTGAAATATATTAAAAAAAATTAAAATGTAAGAAAATGAAATAATAAACTCACAATTTGAACATTTTCTACAAAGGGTTTCAAAATAGATCAATCTAAATAAAAATTTAAAAAGGCCAAAAACAGTGCTTAGCGCTAAGATGGCTATGCACTGTCGAACAGATTGGTTTACAACCAAAAACACTTGGATCTTCTTCTTGGACCCAGCGGATCGGCTGCGGCCAATCAAGTACACCACCCGCGCGAATTACAATGTGCGAGAGCACGACAGACTCGTCTAATGGTTGCCTTTTAATGCATTACGTAGGCGCATAGACAAGCTTTGCAGTTGAAATGATTTAGTGCCTGAGCGGGCAAAGTTGAGTAGTCGGGGGGCACCGCTCCAGCCGGACCAGGTGTTGCCCCATTTCATTCAGTAATTACACCCCTTTGGGTTAGTGGAGATACTGAGGTGCCTAGATGCGAGCAATGTTTTGGATGCTCATTGCTCGCGAGCTTTCAACGGCCCCGGTACAAATACAATTGCCTTGAACCGGATCTACAGGTGTTTAACTAATGGATGCTCTAAAAATGATATTTCAATACTCGGAATAAATGGAAAATACAACGTGTCTACAAAAACTAATTTTTAAGACTCATTGAAAAGAATACAATTATTTAATTACGTTGAACAGCTAAAGGGAAATGACAGAAAGATGTTTTAATGTGCCCATAGCAATCGAATGATACATTGTGTGTCAGCGATGATATAATTTATTTTTAACTGGAGCTCGCCACTTATCCAGTGCACTCCTAAATTTTCCATAACCTAGCAATTTCCCAAGAAGATAATTGCATCGTAACATCTGTCAGCCCGACTCAATCATCAGACATTGCCACCTATGGTTGGGTGCTCATCTGGAGAACAAAAGCACCCCGCAGCTCATACATCCACATCCCCTGCATCGCTTCCAAAAAAAGAAAAGAAAAACCATTAAAACGTTAGCGAGTTTGAGTTTCTGTTGAGAATTCACAAGTAAAGAATGACGTCACCTACGAAACACCGACCATTGTTAAAGCCGACGGCGGACTCTAGCCATGAGCCTCGTCTTATCACTACGCCTAAATTATCTCCGTGTTATGGTTAACGTAATTTCTAACGTAGTAGTTATTCTGTTTAATATCGCTATGATTCTTGGATTTCGAAACTGAAAATTGTTCTAACATTTTACTACATCGAAATCGTTGCCAGGTTCTTCGGATTGTGACCAGCAAACCACATACTCTTATTTTATCATTGATAAACCTTGGCGTCTTCCACACCACTTTTTGGATTGTTAAAACCGCGTACCGAGAAGGAACACCTGGCAGACCACTACTACATCGCGCGCGTTTTACCTGTAACTTAAGTGAGCTCCTATAACACTATGGCCGAAGGCATATAGTCTGTGCTCACGCAAGACGTACGTCTTGCGTATCCGGAACTGCGAGCCATTACGTGCAATGCCTCGCCGCCCCCTTAAATATCTCCCACCCACTCCAATCCTTTCGCTAACACCTTCTTTCTGTCATTTTATTTAGGCTATCTGGACCGCGCATCGAATGAAGCGTGTTTGTTTTTCAAATGTTTGCTGTTGGGAGTGCGCAATCATTTTTGGCGATCACTAAGTAAGATTCTTCTTGTCTGCACTCGTATTCGCATCTGGCGTTATCATGAGATGGCGTTGATATCGACTGCCTTTATCCAAATTTGGGTTTTACGATTTCTGTCTGGATTTTCTTTTCATTTTGTAAAAAAAGCCATTGTATTATCTTTAACATGGCGCGTAGTTTTAGCCAATAGAAGCACGCCATCGATTAGCGGTCGAGACAATCGTTATTGGCTTAATAATATATTGTCGAACATTTCGCGCGAGCGCCACCAAGCGGGGCCAACTGAAACGAAATGTTTCATGCGCTAAAGCACCATTAGGGGTAGTTGTTCCAAACATAATAAGCCCTAGTCAGAAAGTAAACAGAGTGTGGTTAATTTAACAATTTGGAGAATAAGATATAATTTGTTTTGTTGTTCAAAAGAGTCAATAACCCGGGCAATCCTCTAAAACAAGACACGAGATATTGTGGATTCTAAAATCACTCAACCATATTATGTTCTAAATTATAATCAAACTGCATTATTGAACCCATCGCAGATTACTCGACTGATCCCACAATAACGTTAACAAATGGTTCATTCTCATAAAGCAGCATCATTTTAAAACGCCAATAAGCAGCATTTTTCATTTTCGAAAAACCGTTCGTGTCAAAATGTCTGTACAAAAATTTGCCCCACCAAGTGATTTCACGAGTTGCCACAAACCAATCTGATTGTATGGCAAAAAAAAAGATAACAAAAAAATGAGCGTCGAACATAATTTCGACTGCATTCCGCAAAAAGAGAACTCAAAGTTCTAGAGGGAGGAAGGAAATCTCCTGCAATAGTTTCGGTTCCCACGTGCACCCTTCGGTTCTCTTTCGGCGCCGAACTCAAGTCACACTGACCCGCTCCGGACCTGACGATCTGACCTCTTGTCGCCGCCGCCGTCACGGGGACCTGACCAGTCTGACCCATAAGCATATTCGGAACCGAACACGGCCATTTTGGCAGTGTTCTCTTTGACAACTCATTTGTATATTCGGTAAACAGAGAGATAGATACATAGCACATGGGTAGTGTGTGTATATACATACATACATGTACATGCAGGTATGCACGCGTGTGTTGCATAACCAGGTATATTCACGTCTCACCGCGGAGACCAGTTAACCGCAATCGACGTTCAACACAGGTGAACATAATTAACCCGTTCTGACATTTCGTTAGAAAGTAACAATTAATAATATGGCATGTGGTCACACTGCAAACGGAGGCGTCTTAAGATGGTGGTGGTTCAAAGTCATCTTCGACTTTTTGCTCAAATCCACTTACCTCAATGGTCGCGCGTCTGCAAATGAACCACCTAGGAATTCACACTTTAGAATTAAGAATTATAATCTTAAGCAATCTTCAAATGAAGAGGATACTTCTATATCCAATTTCAATGGATTATTATTTTTTATTCTGATTTTCTATCATGTCTTTTTCGGTAGAGTCGGAATATTCGAAAAACAGAAAACAATTAAAAAAAAAAATCGAGTGCGAGGAATCTCCACTCAGGATAAGGATGAACTGTTAGTCCGAATTCCCCATGAAAGTCAAATGGTGTTTTCCGGCTTCTGCTGTCCCAACTATTTTGAAATGGCAACAAGGTCGACCATGTAGCAGCGGATGCTCTCGGTCGGAATCAAATTGTACAGTTTATTTAATCGCGACCATTTTTCCTTGAGAGCGTGCACTCAGCCATACATGTGTGTGTGTATTCGTGAGCGATTGTCTTGTAAGGGGGGGTTATAAAGGCTTGTAATGCTCGCTGAGCCTGCACTCAGCGATTGTGCATGTGGAGGCGTTTAAGCGCGTTTACTGTTACTTCAAGCTGTGCCTATTTCAGCCACTAAAGAAGGAAATTCACAGAGGTCTTCTCTTCATTCGTTTTCAAGAAACTCACCGCACAATGAAGGAGTTGAAGTCAAAGTTTTGACAATTGCTCAGCAGTCACTGCAAATTGGGCTCGCTTTAAATTTTGGTAGCTCTTTTTTGAGACATGAAAACTAGTCTGATAAAAATTGGCCGTTCAATTATTGATTCGCTTGGATAAGAAAATTAATACCTCATTTACACTATTGCTCATTGCGCGATTTGCTCCCTGGACATGTCATCTTGTTTGGGTCTAACGAGCGCTGAAGATTTGAAACTCACGCGTGTGTCTGACCAAAATAACAGGCAGGCTCGCTTGGCATAATTTCTGGCGTGTTAATAAATAATATTGTCGTAATCACGGGTTCGATTCCCGACCGAGACCTTCTGAATTTTTCGGGCGAGAGAAATTTTAAAAGCAAGGCATCCTTCGGAATGGAAGTAAAGCCGTGAGACCCGTACCCTGTACGATTTCAGATACACGTTAAATATTAATTTTTATAGTGCGGAAACTCTGGTAGGCCTCCTGGTAGAACAAATAGCTCAATACCGTAGCAATGACATTTCCAAGGCGACATTTTGTGTTAAGCATTCCCGAAGAAGATATGCGATGTTCATTATGCATGTGTTTAAATTACAATTACATTTTGATGTGAATTCGTGGTTGAACAATATGAGTAATTATTATTTGTTGCGTCAAGCCACCATCAAAACGCTTAATCTTACGATTAATTTTTAAAAATGTCGGTTGGTGTGTGGCTACTCGATCGCGAACAACCGATCGCGCCGCGCCATCGGCCATTTCTAATTCGGTATTCAAAAAGTGTGTGCATCTGGGAAAAACGCGGTTGCAGCCTGAACTTGAGCATTTCCTTACCGATTCCTGCTCATTTAAAAGTAGCTCTCCCGTGGCGCTTCGGCTGCAGTGACAAAGTACAGGAAAGAAACCATTTCTCTACGTGCCGCCAAGAAACAATGCCACCATGCACTCCGCAGAGCACTCGGTTAAATACGAAAATAAACGGAATATCCTCCTGAGGTCGAAGGAACATCGTGTTGGAAAATGATATGCAAATTTAAGGCAAACGAGAGAACGGTAATAGTCATTGATGTGGCAAAATATTAAAACGACAAAGCAATTTAATGAAATGATTATCGCCTTCCCGGTTTGCAACATCATAGTGCATAGTCAATTGGTCAGATGTCAAATATATTGCTGACATACTTGAAGATGCAAGAGCTCCAGTCACTTTATCGTATTTAAAAAATAAGAAGCCATTAATCAATTTGAAAATACGTGTAATCTCGTTCGTATTTGTTACCGTTTTTGACATTTCGACGTTCGAGACATCAGGTCACAGGAGGAAATCTGTTGAAGGCGCATGTATGCAAATTACACATCAAAGTCGTGCATCTTTGGTTAAAAATGAATTCCAACAATTGCATTTGCAAGTGCGAGTGAGTATGTGTCTCTGTATATTTACTCAGTTATTTCCTTCGTCGCTCCTTCAAACAATTAGCCTAAATATATGATAAAAGCGTCTTTCTAGACAGCAGTTTTTGTTTTGGTCGTGAGACGAATTGGCACGAAACAATTGTCGGATTTTTTTTTTGGTGAGGCGACAACAACAGCAGCAGACACGTCCTAGGAGCTCAAATTGAAATTCGCAACTACCCGGTATTGTTTTGAAGACGTCATTTGGATGCTCGCCGGAACGCAAATCACAGCCACAGCTGCGGAAATCCATCCGTTTTAAAATCCGTAATCCAATTTTCACCATAGACAACCTTTTAATACCATGCACAACTGTTTCGCTCGAGCGCCATCCAGGGATAATATTTAATAATCTATCATTAACTGTGGGGGAGGGGGAATCAATTATGTCGCTTTGTCAAACAGACAGCAACGTCACCTAGCAATTGTGTTAGTCTAAACTTTCCCCAAGGCATTCATTTTTTGGGATTTCATATTTCGTTTAACTCCCAGTTGCAATTTTAATGGACCAAAAGCTAGTCTCTTCCAATCAGTTCGAGCAGTTACTGAAAACGGACGAGGCTTCATCGCGTCGAAGCCATCCTACGAAGTTAAATTGATTGTGTAGTTTTACTTAACCGTTTTCAGGGGCTATTGCAGGTGGTTATTCGCGCGGACAAGTGAGAACAAAAGAAGAAAATCCCAATCATGTTACGCGGGACGATTGTTTCGAGTGCGCTAATTGAATGATAAAGCACCGAGTTTTGCCGACGTCAAATCGAATTAGCTTGTCGCTTCCACGTTCCGGAAGCGAAGTAAATTGTCTGTTGTCTAATCGAATGCAAAATTCGATTCCCAAAGCCGAAAATAAATTTAAACGCGACGGGAGATTTCTCTTTCTTACTCGTGTGTTCTCTCTCTCTATCTTCTAAATATACACAAGTAATTAACAGCTTCGATGAAACGTTTCAAAGAACTGCAGCAGCATTGCAGCGATTACAGGTATACTTTAGGTCAAATTCATTCCGTCGACATACGATTCGCGAAATTCGATATTTCCCATTGGATAAGAAAACATTTTTGAAAAAATATGAAATAGAGCACGATAAAATCAAATCACTTTAATATCATTGAATTTGAAACGCACACACTAAAGTAATGGATATTTATTTGTTATTACGTTTAGTTTTTTTAAATATTGATTACAGAAGTTAAATGTAATAAAATCCAACTTATTTGTTAGTCAACCAAGTATTTCGATAATACCTTAAGTGAAACTCTTGGACAGGACAAGATGAAACCAATATCATTTTTCAACCGTGAAATTTCACGACAGTAACTATTATGTGAAAAGGTGTCGAGAAAGTTACGTCTCGTCTCCTCTCGAATGAGACACATCCAGTTCCTTTGCTTACACGATATCATTACCGGAGACATGCCCATTAAGTAGCAGTAAAAATCACAGGCGCTGAAACAACTTAATAAAAATGGCGCACTTTTGCGAGGCAAGAAAAATGGGAGTTATATTTATTTTGGTGCGCGGCTATTCTTCAAAGCGCGTCTGACTCGAGTTAAACTTTTACAGGTTTATGAGTCGTGCCATTTTCACCCGGAACTGAGCCCGTAACCCGCAAACGTACTTTACAAAAAAAAATATAAAAAAATGGGTCACAACAGAAAACGTTCCGATAAACCTTTTCTTAGATTTTGGTGGGTCGCAGGTTCATCCGCACGCTCACACGTACGGCCATCGCTATGACGTCATTCATAGTGACACCTATCAATTCAAGCGTAAATGAATAAAAAATAAAACTATTTTAGGATTAGACCCGGACACATCCTGGCTATATTCGATATTAGGCCGACTACATTCGTGAAAGAATTTATACATTTATGGACTCTGAAAGAGCACGATAAAGGGTTTGGTCATCCATGTGACATCCATGTATTAAATAATATATGATGAGTGACATCTTCATTGAGCTGTCTGACATAGTGTTGGAATGGGTGACGAAAAATCAATTTCTTGATCTAAATTGCTTATGATTCCTACGTCAACAACCATAATGTTGGACAGTCGTTCCCGATTTCTGTAATAATCGTCTTGTTTCCTTGTCCTGTTAAAAATCGCATTGCAATTAATGCTACTCGTTGATGTAAAAGAAAACACAATACAGTAGACGAAACAATATTCGCGGACACCTCAGAGACGTTGTCTGAATTTCTTCAGAGTGCCATGCGCTGCCTAAATGACCATGCTCTCACCTAGTAAATTAAAAAAAGTAACCTGGGTCTACATCCGTATGGCAGCTGTGTTGACGATATCGAAGCGCATCTCCAGCATTATATTTTGGGGATAGGCTATGGGTTTGCGTCATTGAGTACTTGCCAACAATCGTGGCATCACTTGTCGAGTATATATTTTGCACGCACTCTGCTCACTCACCAACAAGTCGTCCGAGTCTCACACACCCCTATGCAAAAAAAAAGAGGTAAAAGAAGTCTAATATTTGAACACAGAAGGAAAAATTCGCACTACGAAGATCGCACCACCGATATTCCGTTTTCATCAAGTGTTAGCCTGCTTGCCTCTGAAAATGAATGAATTTTTAAATAATAATAAATTTAAATCAATAAAACCAGATCGTCCCGAATTCTCCATTCAAATTCATTATCACCCAATATTTTGTCAAAATCACATTGCGCGAAATTCACGCTAAAAAAGGTGGCGGCTTGTGATAAAATTAGTTTGAAGCCAGAAATTAAATTACAACTGTCATTATTGGGCGACCTACGTAGGTAATTATTTATTTGTATAACCTTGCGGTTCATTTAATTTTTTTTTCTTTATTTAATTTCTAAACATTCTATGAAATCTGAAAAATTGTATAAAATTAAAAAATTACAATCGACTGACTAATTATGGACGAACCTCTCTCTCGCTACAATCCTGTTCTTCCAGAATATTGGGTCTGGAGGAACTTTCTTAAACATTTTCCAGGTTAATGGCTTCTATCCCTTACAGTTCTTGGTTCAAGACTATTTCCGAGATGGCAGCGCAAAAACTCTAGAGACTACACGTAATCCTCACATTCGCGCAATATATAGACTCTGCAAGATAGTGCACTTGCTAGCTCGTTTCTAGGTTTTTTCGAGCAGTGTTTTGACTGGAGGGGCCGACTCACTTCGGGAGTTCCCCAATCGGAGATGCTGCTATTTTCTTCATCGAATTTGGGCTCGAGGCGCTGCGCCAGTGGCAGCCGGCCTTTTGTTTAGCAACGACGGCGTTACATCGTTTTGGTCATAAACACAATTTCCCTCGATTTCATTTTGCACCGAAGCGGTTGCTCTCATTTATTACAGAACCGGGTCTCGTTCATGAGCAGGTGGAGATTTGGGGGTGAGGAACATTTTTTAGCCATCCGGAGACCCGACAACTGACCCGTTCCTCATTACAAAAATTTGTTTGGCCAATTTCAGCTAAACCGGTCAAGCTTCTCAACCTCGTCTCGTAAACGCGAAACTGTAATAAACCCAGCCACCTGTTTGTTAGCCTTAATTTGAAGATATCTGTGAATAGCTTCAACAAGACAACAAAAGATTTTAAAAGGGGGGAGGGAGGGATATTCTGGACAAGCTGGACTGGCTCAGGCTATGCTCCAAGCCCACCCACCAACATTGTTATTGCATTGCTTATATACTGACCAGTGTTTGCTGTGCAACTTTTTTGGTTGGCAGAGTTTGTTTTTACACTGACTCGTTTCGTGTTATGCTCGTAAATGATTCCGATGTTTTTGAGAAATGCAATATGAACTGTCGAGAATTTTTTCTAATTCTCTCGATCTGCAGATCACGAAATATTAATAAGATCGCCCCTAGGTTGTCATTTTTTAAAGAAGAAAATTTTAAATACTTTGATTGAAAAACTCACAATGGAAAAAGCTATAGCCACTGTTTAGTAGGCTAGCGATTTATCCCCTTAGTAATTGTTGGTTCCCGGATCGATTTCCGGCGCGGGCAGTCGCCGCCTCTTAAACCTGGGTAGTACAACATGACAAA
>JAQGBY010008014.1:0-11139 GCA_034698785.1 Mycogona germanica
AATATAAAAATAAAATAAAATAACAATATTAAAAAACATAAAATAATCAAATATATATTTAAAAAATGATTCTTTTTTCAATTTAACATAACAATTGTTAAACGATTGAAAATCCAAATTTATAAATATATAAAAAACATGTTGAGACATGTCGAGTGACGTCGGTTTCCGTTGCGTTTAGTGTTGCATTTCCGTTGCGAATGATACAACATACACCATTTCCTTCGAGTTAGACGTTGCCACGCAAAAAAAAAATGCGCAGTAGAGTTGATCGAATCCGCGTTAAAAAATAGTCACGTTTTTCTCTGTTGGCAATTTCGCGAGATACAAGAATGCATCCAGTGTTCAGAATTGACGCCCAGCTGGGCGACTCAATTATAGAACTGTGGTTAACGAGAAATCGTGACAAAAGTACATAACACACTCAGACATGAAACTCGAAATATTGCATTAGTAATGGAGACAAATGTCGAGGAATTCTTTGACAGATATCTAGCGGCAAACATTCTTCTCCAAAAGAACGAAACAAATACGCACTTGTGACGTTATCGATCTAATGGCTCAGCGTTGGTTCCGGACAACGAACTAAAAAGATCTTACAACCAGCAACCCATACGATAGACTAGGTTTAAATTTTTGATGACCTATAATCCTGGCGTTGTTTATTTACGCGTTAAGAGTTAAGAGTGCGACGCCACCTATTGGTGCGTCTGAAATTGTCAAATTTTACGAGCGCTCGCTCGTTAAACGATTTCGTCGAACGAGGTGCGACCGATAAGAAAATGAGGGGACAGAAATAGCTTCCGGTTGCTCCAGAACACGATGAGCTGTGGCCGAATGTATGCGACGGATCAACGGCTAACGTCATACAATGTATGAGAAAGGTCAATGCCAAATGTCAGAGACATTTCAGTGCAAAGGGGTTGGGCGACGACGAATGCCCTGGGCAGATGCCCGTGCTGTTGTTGAGCCAAGTGTCCCTTATTCCATCCCTCGTCTCCTAATTCACTCTCCCCTACCTCAAAGCCACCCTCTTCTCCAGACGACAGCGATCATTGGCCGCCATTACGACTAATACGTCATTAATATAAAGAACAGCGATAACCGCGTCTGCAGACAGAAATTCGCCAGTCTTTGGTGTATAAGGTTTGTCAATTCAAAACCCACTAGTGGATGGGTTTGGAGATGTAGGACAATATTTGACTTCCATGTATCAATTTCAAACAATTTAAAATATTTGCTTTACTTCCCATATTGGATATATCGATTTTGAACCAGACTAAACTCAATGAGAAACCCAATTTGAAATAAATAAACTTCGAAACATGTCACCCTCCAAACTCGAATCAGTACGTAATAAGAGAAATTCGATAAATAATTAAACAGAGTTTGCATATTGTCTGACTAAAGTAATCTCAGTTCCGTCCGACTCCCGCCGTTCCACATCCGGTGGCAGGATCAACAGTGGCGCCCCCCGCCCGTGGCGCCGCCAGGCAGCGAAAGTCTGAAACCGGAAGCTCTAGACGCCGGAAGCAGGGAGAATATCGTGCCTAACGGGACCGGAAATGAGCGGGCGATAATGACCGCCTGTGGGTCCTGCATCGCCACTACCCACTTCCGGTCGGCGCTGTCATCTTAAGACTGACGCTGCGGGGACCGTCTCAAATGTTTCCTTGACTCGGCCGCGTCATCTCCTAAGATCTTTGATCAGGAAAATTTCTAACTCAAAAATAAACGGAAATGACGTATCGAGCAAAGCACAAACATTTAATCTACCCAGTGGCAATCGCGTGTCCTTCCTGAGTCGTCAAGTTCAACTCGAACCTGAAACGGGTTACATCTTCGGAATGTCTAGCCTGGATCTCATGGTCTGTGGAGGACATCCGTTAGCCACTGGCGTCCACACACAGATTTACTAGTCTGTATCCGAGAAGAATCTGGATCGGTTCCTTTTATGTCGTCACCAAAACGGGTGGGTGACGCGACGTGTCGTTAACGACCCAATGCTTTCCGGATTCGGATGACGTAAGAACAACGGACGTGACGGTTTCGTCAAACAATAATAACACTCGTTATCAAGAAGGCCACCAACATGTTATAAGTAACTGGGGGCGATTACAAATAAAAGAAATCACATGGAACAAACAGAACGATCCAGTGATGAAACACCCCGATTGTTGGCTCCCTCGCAATGATCGATGCTGTGAGTGATTGCCTTTGTTCGGGGGAAGCGCGTCTGCGCTTTCCTTTCAAGACTGCGTGTTAAAAGGGTTGATTGAACCCTGGGACATTTCGGACGAGGGAATGGAGATAATGGTTGCATTTATTCGTCTTAATTTGTGGAGTTTTGACATGGATTTTAAAAGATAATTTTAAAATAGAACCATGTTAAAGCTAGATTCTGGTGAAAACTTCAGACTTGGCAATCAGCCACCGCAAATTCCCAATACCTTATCATCGGTAACAATAAAAAGGTGTCATGATAAAAAAAGTGTGCATAAATTCGATATTGATCCGAGCGAACTGAGCGACGAATGCGATGACGTCACGTCCAAGAATCGATGCTCTGATTACGAAACTGGATTTGCAAACAATCGTATTATGGAGTATTCGATGTGAAACATGACACGCCCGTCTCTGGATCGTGCGTCATTGGCTATCTAGATGGATCCTCCTGAGACCGCAAGTCTAAACCAGAGTTCATTAAAATTAGAACCGAACTTCCAATTCGCACCTGGCATTTACAGGTAAAACAGGCAACGATAGTAACATACAACAAAATCTAAGTTAATCAAATAACCCTTCGAAGCTCTAGCAGCGAAGGATGTCTCGAGACCAGAATAGCAGGTGCAATTGCCCACTTTCGATAACTAATGGTGGTCATCAGGACAGAGACTGACTTTAGAAAAAGATAAATGTGACATTGCATGCATCGAATGACCCTTGAGAACGCCTAAAATTCCGGTCCCTACTCAGTCATCGGCAAACATCGCATTCAAGTTTCCGTATCGAGTGACGTCACTAAAGCAAGGTTGCCGCCGATCCTCCTCCCCACCACCACCATTCCCCTTATAGGTCTCTGTTTGCGCACCTGCTCAATCAATTTGACGTTTTCCGCAACACTCTCTGCAATTATCCATCGTGGGATTCATCTGAACGAAGGATTGATTGAGACGGATTCGATCGCACGTAACTAGGCCTAAAACAAAAATCTGATCAATAATGAAAATCGATTTTTCAAAGAAAAATTGGTTGTTTAAAAAAATATATACAGTATATATACATACATACAATATATACATATATCTGATTAGATTTTCAAACAATGTCAATTTTTTTTTCAATTTTTAATCTAATAAAATATTAAAATCATAAAATTACTACTGGAAAATATTTGAATGTTCAGCGCGAACCATTGAATATGTAATTACTTTGCACATGACATTACTAATCTTATCGTAATTTATTATCTACTTTGAATGATGATAATTTATTAAAAATAATTTTTAGAATTGTTTTAAATTTGTAAACTTTCAAAATTTAAATATACATACGAATGAAATTTTGTTGTTTTCGGTTTGGATGACGCCATAAAATGTACATGGTAATAAAGTGATATAACATAATATAAGTGGACTTAATCGTAACAACCACTAATTCTCGAAACACTATGAAGTGGTCGAAATAAACATGTCAGTCGGCAAAACGTTTGACGTAAATCTTCCACTCAAACATCGATATAGATCTAGATAGATAAAAGAGTGAAGTTGGGCATAAAGGGCGATCCGATGACGTAGAGACCGTGACATCATCGTGAGGACCAAAAATAACAAAAGTGTGGGCGCTTTGATCGGTAGAAGGGGAAACCTCGGTCGTTCCCTACATGACTGAGCTCTGATTTCCCCAGGGGGCGCCACGGTTTGCGGTCGTCCAATTGCCAATGACCGTCCCAGAGTGCATCAGCCGCGGCTCGTCCTCTCTCATCCGGACAACGCTAGAGTTAATTACAGCTGGATATTGTTTTACTAATGCCTCCGCAGAGATCCGTACCAATCGTGACGAAACAAAATTACGATTTGCATAACAGCATAACCAAATGTCACAATTAACGGAAGCTAATTATTCGTATGACCCGACGCAGTCCACCTGGTGGGATGGTGCGCGAAGAAACCTGGGATCGATTACCGGAGTAGGAACTCGTTTATTCGACCCCGGGATTCCTTTCGATCGATGTTTTAAACTGTAGCACTTCCAGGACGACTTCTATAGACTTTAGACAATGTTTTTGATTCATATTTGGTATCCTATATTATAAAACAGAGATTTTGATTTTCCTGTCCGGAGACTAACTCTCGAACGGATCAATAAAATTACAAATAATTTAACATACCGTTAGTACACCATCATAATTCGCTAGCGACAGAATTTCAGTCTCAATTTTCAATATTTAATATTAAAATAACCCTTACCAAATTTTAGATAGACTCCCTTTCGCTTCAAACTTAAAAAATGGCGTCTCCACATCAAAAGCATGACGTCGTCGATTTCACGAAACAACCAAGCAAACCAGATAACAGTTCCAACCAAGAACACTATGCCACATACTATTACCGGGATAATGTTTTCAAGGCTTCATTGCCGCCCATCTTGATTTAGAGCGCTCTCCGTGCGCTCAGTAAACTTAAGCGGAGCAAATCAGTTTGCTAACAGAGCAAATATCTATCCCATAACTCCTGTTTTTTTCTTCTCCTGACTTCCGGGACATTTCTCCTGACTTGACCACTTCCGATTCCCGAGTTACTCCCCTAATGCGGAGAAAGATGTTGTTCTACGTCAAAATTTATCAGTCCCATAGCAGACCGTAAATGGAGCCCTTATTTTTTGTATTGATCGCATCGAAAATCCGTTAACCCGATAAACAATCCAGCGCCACCCGTCACACACAATTTTCGTCAACTTCACTTCAAAGATGTCGGATGAACTGAATCGACATTGCTACTATTGTAAGCGACAGAGAGAACACCCGACTTTTATACTCTTGAGACGAACTCGTGTTACCAGCAAAACAATCCAAACCTGGTTTTTCATTTAGAGTGGAATCGGTTGGCAAAATGTTGCGAACAGTCTGTTTGTAAATAGAGTTTTCTTATCTCCTGAAAAACTGCTGTCTTTTTTTTATGTCGAGGTACGGTATAATTGGAGGTTGGCTGTCAACCGTAATTGGATAATAAGAGACAGCCATCAAAACTAAAATTGCCTGCCAGCAATAACATGAGCTCGGAAGAATGAAAAACTGCGACACTATCCTCTTGAGATCCCAAAATAAATAGAAGATTTTCCAGTTAACTTTAAATATATTCCCAGAGAATGTTTAGAGTTCAATTTCCGGTCGAGACCTCTGGATTTTTCGGGCGAGAGAAATTCCTAAATGCGCCTTCTTACTTGAGAATACGAGTGCTGACGTCACTGGCGCCAGAGAGAGAGCCACTGACGTCACGCATATGGCGAGAAAAGGAGGCATCCAACCGACGTTACGGTAGTGGGTCAATGTGTTGTTGCTGCCCCCTTGGCGAGGCAATCACACAATACACGATTCTCATTGGAGAGATGTCAGCGCCATCAAGCGGAGACCGAGCGCATTTTGGAGCTCGCCTTGCAGGAGCTCGAGGGGGTCTTAGGATGTGTAGAAAACAGTCATATATCGGGTGAAATTCCAACAGTGGGGAAAATGTACATCTCACCCGCCCGGGGTCCTTCCCCCTTTCGCTCATCGAAACGAATTATTCGAACTGCAGTTTGCGTCGTCACAAACATCCACCGGAACCGGTGCAGACGTGTCGCCACTGCACATGCGCACCACGATGATTTAATCATATCGTCAGTTATTTAGGAATTTCGCAGTGGTTGCTATGGTTACCGCGCGTGTCCGCGATGGCCGGGTGCAGCGGGACACCGTTCGGAAGGTCTAGATGGACTAGGCTAGCTTATGGACAGCGTCGGGGAAAATGGTTACTTAACTGTCACATTCAATATGCTCGCGATCTGCGTGTGAACGAACACTTACGTCGGATGACTTGACTGTTCCGATGGAGAGACACACACACACACACACAGATTTTCAACAAACTTTGACGTGAATTTTGAAATCGAAAAAATTGCAACAGTGATTTTGAAAAACAAATGGACAACGCAAACCGCAATAAAAATGTTTCACACACACACAAACAGACGCAAATGAAATACAATGCAATCGAATTTATAGAACCAATCGATGTTTGACATCATGTGACGGTCCCGGGTTCGATTCCCGGCGCGGACATCCGGTAACATCACGTGACGGTTCGTCGCTCTTTATTATAGCCAATTCCGGGCACGTTTACGTATAGCGAGGGGTGACCCTACGCAAACTCTCGATTGTCTATACAATTTTATTGGCGTACATTATTTTAGTAGCCCACTCAATTTTACTACCGTCTGCGGTTTCAGCAAGGCGCATCTCTATGGTGGATGGAGATGGGGATTGGGGGAGGGGTGCGTAAGGCACTTGGGGACTTCCCCGCGCCGGATGGATACATTTCGACTCGCAACGTCGCGCCCGTTTACTACAGAGTAGAGATCGCGACTCGAATATCAAGTGGCAGAGGGGTGAGGGGAAGGTGAACGAAATCGAATTGACATCATGACAAGATACAACTAGCTCTGGACAAATGGACAGAAAATATCACATTCACTCCATGGAAAGACACGAACCCCCGGACAGGCGTCGGTCCATGATTTATGATATGGAGCTATGGGGGAGGGGGGAGTGAAGAAACTGCCGTTTGGTTCGCTAGCGTCGCTCAGGGAACACAGCGCCACCAATGTCAGTCAAAATAAAACTTCAGAATGCTTGCCCTGCATTTTTAATAATACCGTGACCACGGGTTCAATTTCCGGTCGAGACCTAGAAGAAAGTTTCGGCCTTCTTCCTTGGGAATGGGTGTATTTGACGTCACTGGTGCGGATGAGAGTCACTGACGAGGCGAGAAAAAGAGGTCTCGAACCGATCTAACAGGTGCTGCCCTCTGATGGCGGGAGAGAATGTTGATGCTGCTCCGTGTTTCGAGGCAATCACACAAGACACAGGTTTCTCAACCACACAGAAAACAATAGATTAATGCACAATCTTCGTTGAATAAGGTGTAGTGTATGTGTGCGTGGCCCCCCACATTTGCGAATAGTGACCGGCCGCCACTGACGTCTCGAGAACGTATTTGGCGCCGACAAGATGGACATGAATTCTCGCCTAGGCCCAAAAAGTGACAGACCAATGGAGGCAAGAGCAGCATACAGATTGGTGCGAGAGACGGACGAACTCAGATTCACTTTTTATTTCTCTAATCCCCTAATCCCAAGCCATAAATCCGCTACTGAGGCCGATCGTACGTCACTCTCTCACGGCCGCTGGGCCATCCATATAAGATGTAAGAATCTCGCCCAGGGCTCCGGGACTCCTCACACACAGATTCCGAAATGGCGGCCAACCGCGCGTATCGAGTTGAAATCCGATTTCCAACTAACTCCATTTAATCAGAGCACGTCCGCGTACAGACACGATTCCCTTTCCACCCCTTCAGCCTCTCCCCAAGGCTCCCCCCTCGACCGTTTTGGGAGGAAACAAGTTGGATATTAGATACAGAGCCGAGACCACCTGGTCAGTGCAGGCCGAGACATCGACTGGTCGACGTCACCGTGGCTTCTTTCTTTTTTCTTTAAAATCGGACCGATACAAAAGGTACACACGCAAAAATAATAAAATTTTAAAATGAGAACCAGACATTATCCTGAACTGGAAATTGAGACATTTAAAAGCAAAATTTTTAATATCGCTGTCACGCGCAGGAAAAGTCAAATACGATAAGCGTCAGAAATAGGAACTCACTTTTGCTAAGTTGCGGATTTCCTCCCCGCTACAAATGCGCAATCAAACTTATTTACTTAATCTAACTTGCCCTACCTAACCTAACTAACCGTACCTAATTCACTAAACTCAATCAAAACCTATTTGGCGTTGCGAGGCTGAGTCGAATCACAAGACGACACAACCACTTTTCCTACATTCGACGGTTATTTCAATTGACAAGTGTTGCGCGTGACGTCATCCCTTTGGAGCCCTCAAATGACAGGACAAAATCTTGAATCAGATTTACTATTTACCAGTTTAATCTGATATCTCAAAAGTGATGCCGCTCACTCCGTGTGGATCCATCCACTTTTTTGGAGGAAGTAATTTTCTTAGAATTCGCCAGTTGGGTCTCAGGAGTCGTGTTTATAACCCAACGATGATTTTTTTGTGCAAATCAACTTTTGTGGGCACAGTGTTGGTGGATTTGATATCCATGTCCTCGGTACAGGTGTATGTAGGTAGGTAGGTGGATGAGAGGCGGGCCTTGGCATGAGTTTTGGCAGTGTTGGCACGAGGCCATTGGTCCAGCGAATCGATCGCTTACAGATTGCTCGAGCAGGAAGGTTGAAAAATCCAAAATTCACTACAAAGTTGGTGCTGGGGAAACTCTCCTCAGAAACTTAAAAGACTACATACCGTCATATATACATTATAGGGTGTTGGAATACAGAGCTACGTAGTATTGCATGCATGTACTCGAGTAGATCGATTGTACCGCACGAATAGAAGCAGACCTCCTCGACTTCCTACAACTCGTAGGTCTTCTTTGACAAATTGCGTATCGTAAAAAAAACCTGACTGAATATCTGTCCGAACTCACTACATACAATACGGTGTGTTCAAAATGGATCCCCGGATCCAGTCAAATCGTAAAATACAGCCTCAAAAGGATGCGCATGCGTCCTCCTGAACGCTCTTTCCTTGTGCAATCGAGGACGGAGACTGGGGACAATTTTGAAATCAAATTTCTCGATCGTATAAATCGAGACTTGTCGTCTCTCTAATCTAGAGAATGGGTCAAAATTCGTCGAAATGTGTGAATGTGAGTGTGAACGCGGGTTCGATTCCCGACCGAGATTTCCGGAATTTTTCTGGCGCGAGAAATTCTTTAACGCGCCTTCTTTCGGAATAGAAGTAAAACCAGACCCATTTCCTAGGCAGCCTAGGTTAGGCAAAATTTTGGGTGGTTTATTATGTTAAATCACCGGTGCATACGAAATACAAACTCTGTTTTATTCTTTAGGATTACTGTTTTTGCAATTACGACAATAAGCTGTTTAAGCTCGGAAATGAGCAAAAATGTTGGTAACTTTGAAAGTGCAGTACGGGATGCCATTGTGGGATTTGTAGAAAGGGGAAACATTATAAGGGGAGGGGTATTTATGGAGTGGTTCTAAGGGATTTGAAGCCTGGCCTTCGTGTCTGACAATAAAACAGCCGGATAAAACGTCGGCAAAATAAACACGATAAAAACAATCACGCCATATGCGGTCTTTCCTAAAAATTGCACACGCACCCTGCCGTAGAACAACGTTTAGATCACATAAACCACAAATCCCACTTTAGGGGTGAGTTCAGTATTTTTCAAACTCCTGGATCGACTAAACGAGGGGAATCCGAGACCTTCCAGCTCCAGCCAACTGAGCTGCGACGGATCGGGAAAATCGATTGTCGAATTTGTCAGGATCACGAAAGACCGACAACAAAAGCATGCTCACGTTGTTGCTTCCAGCTTTACATAATCTTAACCTACGTCAGATGACCAGGTGGGGGTCCAATAGCACTATCTGGGGACATCACAAATTGATTTTTAATCACGTTGCTATCTCATCGTACAAATCCTCCAAACGAGGAGGAAGACATGTCCGATTTAGGACAGAGCTGACCTGTAATTTAAAACGACGTGACCAGTCATTAATTTTTATTAATTGCTGAGCGGAGTTGTAGTGACGGTCGGCACCAGGCGGCAGATCAATAGAATGTTGGGTGGCGCGAAAACTGCATTTGTTCAGTTGAAGGTGGTCAAAACGGCTACAACTCGTGGAACCTGTTGTTCCATCTACACTTTTTAAGAAAATGCCAAGACATTGAAACTAAGTGGAGTGATGCAGATCGATCCACGCCGTTGTAATATTTGCTCCATAGATGGCGCGGATGCATGAGACTGAGCGCTCTTCTTGTTGTGACATTGACGCTAATGGAGAGCGGAGCGGAGCCGTGAGTGAGCGCACAGAAGGCGCTCAGTAAACGGATCCCATGCGAGGCTCCATTTACAATAGGAACATTTCTATTTGTAATTGGAGCGACAAATGATTCGTGGAGCCGATCCTCGAAGCTGCCATTTTTCGCTTCACACCTAAACACAACATGAAGCTGCGTTTTTTCGCTCATATGCGACGAAGATCGGCTCCTTAGGACTTAATCTTCTCCAGTGTAAACGCCACTTCAAAGTTACATCTGAAAAATAAATCTTTTGAGTATTTCTCTTTGCCTAGAAAACATGGCAGAGTTTAAAAAGTCTCCAAAGACTCAAGAACACCTTGAGAACTTAAGGTGCCGATTACGGATCAAATCTAATTAAATTTTTCGATTAATCACATATTGATATCGATGCCGAATTTAGATGTCTCTTATTGTCCAAGCCTGGAGCTATCGAAGCCACCCTCAATATAAAATATACAGTACCTGCGGATTATTCTAATACTCTGTACAAAATGTAAAATATTTCCGTTCTTGCGCCCAACCAACTAACCAAACAAACTAGACTTTTGGTAGACTGGAAAAATGGGATACGACAGAGGCGAGCTCCATATTGACTCTTCCGGATGCTGTTGACACAACCTGTCGGTAGAGGTCAATGACCTAAGCTGAAATCACGACCGGGGATCTATACTCTAGGGATCGAGAGATAAATCATCGTGAATATATTGGATGACTTCAGCAGGACAGGATTAAGTTGGTGGAGGAACTCCAGGTTTGATAACATTTGTGAATTTAAAGACCACCAAAATGACATGATCAAACATCAGACGCTTACTGTATAGACGTCAAATGCACGTGTGTTCGTATTTTAAACATAAACAGTGTGACCCATTAAAATGGAGTCCAAAATATATTTTACTAGCGCATCGTAACCTTCACGTGGTTTAATTAAATTAACTAAAAATGTTGCGCCGCCTTTATAACCAACTCTA
>JAQGBY010008015.1:0-11138 GCA_034698785.1 Mycogona germanica
AAATTTAAACAATTAATTTTTTATTTCATTGGTGGTTACTGTAAACCCAGGCAAAGCCGGGAACCCCTCTTGTTTAATATATATAAGAATTGTATTTATTTACTTCAGTTAGGCACCTCAACTTAAGAGATTCTAACCCCTTCACTGTAAATTTCGAAGGGGCTCATTTTTTTCACCAGTACTTCGGAATCGAGCGCTCGACTGGAGCCTACATTATCATCTAAGCTCCGGGGTTTCTGCAAATATCTCTTCACAGAGAACAGTCGGAGGAGGGGGGGGGGACAATTACAATATGTACACACAAACATCCCCGGGGGGCCTATGGCGGGGATTGAAACTGTATACGGATGGACGAGCGAAGGACCAATTGTCAATTGTCATGATTTCATATATAGACACGTGTTCAAATGATTATATAACGACGGCGAGAGTGTCCCTGCATGTGGACAGTGCAAGGGTCAAGCACTATTTCAGGCATCCCACTTTTGCTCATCACGCTTGCAATCAATGTTCCAATGTTTCGACAATTTTGTGTCAAGTCACGCCCTGATGGGTCGATTCGAACGCGATCTGAGCGGACCTATGTAAAAACGCTGTCGACCACCGGACCATGTAATAATGTGGACTCCGTGTGCACACACACCCATTTATCAGGAATGCGTGACAAGTTCCGGTCTCTGCAAGCCAAGACGCAGGAGCCCGAGGCCATCACCCGGCTGTCTGTGCTCTCATAGTAGGCCTAACTTAACGGCAACACGTTTACTATCTATCAGGTTTGGCGCCATTCAAAAAATACTCGTATGCCATACAATGTCTGGCCTCTAGCTATTTAGTATTATAGTTCGTGTTGAGGTGCATATAAGATGAAGACTCAAACATGAATCGTAAGAGGCCTAATGAATACCTCCTGAACATTTACGCAGACATTGGTGGTCAATTTAAATAAATAAGAAACCCATAAAATTTATAATTCGTCAATATGCTCGAGTAAATTATTGTTTCTATGTGTGCTATTAAAAGGAAGACAGGCGGGCAGGAGCAACAGGTAAATAATACATTTTTAATACATGTGCACACAAAATCATCGTATACTCAATGCATTCCCAATGCTACCTGCATATCAACAAGTAAGTAATCCAGGCCTTTGGAATTTAGGCGCAAAAAGTAAACTATTTACTCTAAATATAAAATATTTAAACGAGTTTTACAAAATCTATGCAAAATAGAAGTTGAAAGTAGAGAAATAATCTAAGCGTTTGATTTGCTTAAAGTAACATCGCAACATCGATCATTGAAGGAATTATTTTGAGAAATTTATACTCTAATCTTAAGTTTCAATCTGTCCGTTAACTTACGAACGACTAGACGAAATAGAATAAAATTTGAGCTCCAGATAGTTCCTAAAATTTGTAGTCTAACGACGAAATTTCAGATCTCGATTTTGCGTATTTCTCGACAAATTAGCCATTTAAAGTTTCTTAAAAAACAACCCTTCGCCAAAAAATTTAAATATGACGTCGCCACTTCTCCAAAATGGCGCTGTCGCTATCACGTGCTACCAATGTTGCCAGATATATTTCCATATTTTATTTTCTATTTGTGAATCGTTTAAATCTCAAATTCGGAATAAAATGCTTTTCCGTTTTAATCAGATAAGAGATTTGCATTTTAAATCGCTTGTATAAATAACTATAAAATAAATTAAAAACCAGTGTTGTTACGTCATTGCAATGACACTTGAGGAATGGGAAAACATTTCGCCGACTTCCGACGGGATTTTCGAGCGAAGCCGGATAATTTCTCTAGTATTGAATAAAAATAAAAATACATGTTCCGACACTTGAGAGACAAAATGTTAGTATTTACATGCTAATTAGCATTGCGCAATGTCTGAATAATTCCGTGCCCTTCTATAGACAGGAGGCGCGGCAGCCTGGAGAGAACCTAGCGGCAGTTATCAGCACTTCAAGCTTATGTGTAATTGAAATGGGTGCACTGGAGACTTTTTGTATCTTTTTTTCTGGATCTGTCAACAGTTCGCGATTTAATTCTTATGGCAGGCCGTCAGAGGCGCAATTCAAAGTGACGCAATGCCTATATAAATTCAAAGACTGCTTAACTTTAGTATCGCTTTGCGAACGCTATACGACAAAAAACTATGATCTTGATCAAGAATGCGGAATTTTTCAATTTTCCAGATTGATTGACACAGACAGACTTTTGTAGATCTACGTGTCTTGTATGATAATTGTCTCCTCACTCCTATCCTGGGCCCCTTCCAATTCCCTCTCCTCCATCCCTATATGCAATCGAACACGTTTTTGTTAGTAGGCAAAGGCCAAATTTGAATACAAACAAATAAATTAAAAAATACACCAAAACAATTATTCAAAGCATATACTACACTTGAAATAGGCCGTACTGCAGAAGCAAAAGAAAAACAAACAATAGGTTGCTTAATGCTTTAAATCTATTGGGTTATGTTGAAAGTTCCCGCCGTTTCTGACCATTAACTTTAAAGCGCCATATCTTTGGCTATATTCAATATTTTTATTCGAAATAACCACCATTTTGCTCAACACACTTCTGCCAATGCGATACAAGTGCATTAATTCCTGTTTTTAAAGTCCAGAGTTCTGGCATAAATAAACTGCTGGAAGGTGTTTTCCTCCTCATCCTGTTGGAGGAATTGTTCTCTTAAGAAAAGGTTCAATGCTCGAAGAAGGTCCATTGGCGAAAGACCTGGAGAATATGGTGGATGAGGTAGGGCCTCAAAACCCAAGTGAAACAATTTTTGCTGCGTCATTCTTGCAACATGGTCTCGCAACAGGATGGCGCCTCTTCTGTTGGCCAGTGTCGGATGCTTTCGTTTCAGTTTCTGGTGAACGACATTCCTACAGTATGATTCGACATTCTCTCGTCCTCGGGAGTCACCAAGTCTGATCAAGATTATAAAAATAACATTGTAGAAACTCAATCGATAAGTTTGAAAATTAGTAATAGTTAATTCTTCATTTTGGAGTTCCTTTCGCAGAACTTAGCCACTTTTTGTGGGATTGTCAAGGTTGCGCTACAAATTCAAACTTTGCCACCTCCAACATTAATACGTGTGGCGCCACCTATTGCGTTTTGCCGGAGGTAAACGCATCGATATATAGTTCAATAATTTCAAAGCTCTTCAATGAAAGAATGCGTTATTACATCCCGATATGCACTCGTAAAACAAGTACGTTGGCCTTTCAAAAATGCTTAACGCTCCCTTGTTAGAAGTGCGTTGGATTTTCCTTGTCAAAATGAGGCAGTAAACTATTAACGAAATTACATAAGTGATACGGTATTCCAGTTTCTTCGTTTGTTATGTGTGAAATGAGAGCTACTTAATATCGACGACAATCGAAGAACTATGCAGAAAAGGTTTGTTTTGCATTCAGTCAATTCTTGGCCGTCTAATAAATTCAGAAAAGTTAAATTTAAGAACTTGAAATTGACATTTTCTGCGACCCCTCAGTTCCCGTAATAAGCCCTGCCAGAGTTTATATAAGTAACGCGATAATCACTAATGACGAAGGATGCGTTGAACTTTGAAATTTACTTTTTCTCTGAATCCACTAGATAAGTTCTGAAGGACTATGACCGCCCTCAGGATAATCCGAATTGCTTTATCTGGTGTGAACGTTGTGTATGACTGGATTGTAGTGAGCTCCTAATCCGAATTTAATTTAACTATGTCATGATACTACGATTGCCGTAATAAGTCCTTGAAAGTTGAGTAGGCTAATTTGTCCTTCGGAAGCGAATTAGGTAAAATATCATTTCAATTTTATTTTGGTAAAAGCAGCGCGGTAAACATTTCTAACCTTGACGCAGGGAGCTATCGAAACGCACTCTGGTGGTTAATTAGTACGACACCACGTGCGAATTGGCGGCAGATTCAACAAGCGATTGTACATGACGTTAAACAAGAATTAATCAAAATTCTTTGAAGAGGGGATCCTTTTCGATTTGTAAACATACGTAATTACTATTGGAGAGATTATTATTCAAGGTCATTCAATTAAATAGATTTATCTACATACAGTTGTAAAGCTATAAAGTTCTTAACACCTATGTTATTGCGAAACCATCTTTTGAAAATGTGACTGCCGTCAATTGGGGGAATTTTCAGGCTCTTCCTATTCAGTTCGCTACTGACAGCACGACGAGGACTGGAGATACAATATTCGGCAATAAACGACATCGATGTCATCTCTCGTCGCAAATTGAGTTCCAGCCAATTGGCGACGGCTCTACGACCATTTTACTTCGTTGTACATCCCGATCTCTTTGGACAACACCCAGAGGAGAGGGTACAAACGATTAATTTATTTTTCAGTTTAATTTTGAAGACAATATATATGTTGTCAGTCATCAAGACTGAATGCTAAATATATATATTCTTAGTGATTCTTGCCTCAAACTCGACAAATAAATTTATGACTTGTTCATGTAAATATGCACAGGTATTTGGTACGAATTTACCACATTTTAATTTTTACAGTAAATGCTCTGTGAATTATTATCTCTATTTCATATTAATGTAAAAAAGTTGAGTCAATGAATTGGTCAACCTGTTTTGCTTGCTGATCTTATGGTATTTATTTGTTTCAAATGAAAATAGGCAGTGAACGAAAACTCTTTGAAACAGCTTACCGTTTTTATCGAGATGGTGCAGAGCAACAGGCCAATTAGACCAACGAAATTTAAATTTTATTTGAAGGCACTGTCGATGCCAAAAATATCGGCCACAGGTAAGTTAAAATGAAAAATTAAAATACTGATGTCTTGTCTGAATTGATTTGGGCATTGACAAACGCCTGATTATTTCATTTCTATCACATAAAACTCCAAATTTTGAAGTGTGCACTCAGAAATAGTTTAAATATAAAAATATATCGCATTTCAGTTACATTTATAATTGTACAATATAAATGTTATAATGGGGTTCTCTCTTAATCGGCTTATTCAAGCTAATCTGATTTAAACAGTGTAACTCGAGAAAAATATAAACGATACGCTCAAGCACTTATATTTTTAAATATTGCTGAACCTCTATCCAGAAGCAATTAGTAAACATAAATATCAATTTTCAGTAACCCAATTTTTAACATTCAGTTGCAATAACAAGTCTACGTCATTTTCGTATTATATTTTGTTCCGACTAAGGATCTATGACTACGAATGGAAATATTTATTTTGCAAAACAAACTGGTAACAAATTTGTAAAATTACTCATGCACGCTCTTGAATATGGTTGCTGCCCTCGTGTTACTCGGAATGTGTAATATAAATACGTGTGCATCTTTTGGCCAGTACTGTAGTGGTTTACCGGTCACTTAGTCACGACTGGTCACAATTTGGAGAAGTCACTATGACTTGCTTAAAAATATGTGCCAAGTAGTGGTTACAAGATTTGAATGAATGGCTTATTATGCGATCGAAACGTGATTAAAAAAAAGACTTCAAGTATATGAATCATTTATTACGTCTGCCGTACATCCGCCGATACAGATCCATTTCAGTACATTCACAAATTCACGCCAGATCATTTTTCAAAACTGTTGCGAGATAACATTTTTTTAAAATTCAAACATCAGAATTCTAGAAAATTATCAAATATGGATATTATATGGATCAATAATATTTGCAAATACATTTATTTTGTTTGTTGGTTCAAAGTAGATAGTTAAAAGGACTTTTTTATTTATTTAAGAGAAGTGAATGTTTATTGCGTGGAATAAATATATAATGAATATTCATCCGCTTTGTCTTTTTTGAAGCAGTTTTCATAAATTAATTCTTACTATCAGATAGTTAATAAAATTGTTCAATTTACAGACAATACCACTTTGAAAGCGATCAGCATAACCCTTTTGGGCCGCGATCTGCGGACGACCATACAGCACATTTTGCGCGCCTGCAACCTACCCACATCCTATATCGACAGCCTGCCCAGCAAAGACACCAAAAAGCCAAACGCCCAAACGGTACTCAGAAGTCGATTTGACCATCATGGATACGAGACAGAGATGCCCGGTCAGGGGCAGTCTCCGTTCGATGACTTGGGAGGTATCGAGATGGAATTGAATAGCCGGCCTACTGAATCCTTACGGTAATAGTTGAGCTGCAAATTGAATCAAAATCAGCCGCAAAGTTTCTAAACATTTTTCAAATATTTTTCTAAGATTAAAATATTCTAGACTTGTACGGTTTGTATGTTCAAGGTTTCAGAATATGTTGTAAAACATTTGTAGATGCCCTTGTTTTTATATTGTCCATTCAAAAGGCTGTCTTCTTTTGAATTAGATATGTAATTGTTATGCCAATAGTTCAACGTAGCTATGAAAATATTTTAAGAAGAAACAAAGTTTTATATTTTTTAATATTTTAGTAATTTAATTGTACGAGCGTTGTGGTATTTTTAGAGAGTGGCTGACCAAGAATTGGGCCACTGTCAAAGCTCGACTGAACTCGACGCAGGCCACGAGGGAGGAGACTGAGAAGCTGAGGAATGAGCTGCGATCGCGTCTCAATTTGGTAGATATTTCCTGGAGTTGCGGCTGGGGTATCGCCCACTTCAAGGGTTGCCTGCAGGGACTGGAGAACCTGAGACAGCACCATCCAGACGTGCTCAAGAATCTGTCGGGTGAGAGTAATCACTGATGTCAAATGACTAGGAGAAAATGCCGCATGTATTTGCGCGTGAATTCGAATGTCTCTTGTATTTGTTGGAAGGGCGGACACTGGCGTTCGGCAATTTAACAGGGGTTAGTCTCGATGGAGTGGTGATTCTTAGCAGCGGCGACGTCAGAAGCTGTTGGCTAGATCTCATCAAGACTGTGCGCGAACAAGATCTCGTTCTCCAGCGGTTGCCGGCTGTCGAGAAAACTGTTTCCCGGGTGCTGTATGATATTAAAGGTAAACTTATCAAATGAATTTCAAATTCCTAAATAGTCAAGCATTACAAGTAAAATTGATTGAATTAGCGAATCATTGGATTGAAATTTAATTCCAGTTTTTACACTAACTTTCGATTCTGGTAGTTGTCCACAGGAAGTTTCAGCCAGCAGTCTCAGCACAGAACTATGAGGTCCAGTTGCGGACGCTGTCTGCTTCCATTGCCGACTATTGGGTGAAGAATGGACTTCCAAAGACGTGGCCGCAATCTCTCAGTTCGTTCGAACTTGTAGTGGAGTGGTAAGCAATTCGATACGTGCTCCTTTATTTTGCTTGAAACTCGTTGCAGTTTTCCGATTATCTTAATACTAAATTCCCGACAGCGCCATTGCGCTGTCACATTGATTGTTCCAAGTCGATTAAGAAATTTCCAGCTGGTTGCTTTTTTATTTTGTTGACTGTTTCAGCGCCGCGGGTCCACTCATGCTATCGCCCACCGGCCAATTTCTCGTTCCGGCATCTTGTCCTGCGTTCCTCATCGCTAATTTCATAACCAAGAATCTGACCGAAGCGAACGCCCGGCTCCAAAGTTATAAAGTGTAAGACCCAATCTCAATTGTAAAATATTAATCATACCTCGATATGCAATGACAAAATTTCCTTTTCTGTTAATCTGTAGGAACAAATACGAAGAAGAGGAATTGTACGGGCAATGTCGACGAAAACTGAAACTAGCCGGCCTGGAAAAGGACGACAATGTGACTCCGGAACGAATGATCCAGTGCTGTAAGCGATTGCTGGAACACAAAGACTCACTGATTCCGTCTCTAGAAGGTGCTCGCTTATACATTACACACTTTTACTCAGTTCTGCAAGACGGGGAGATGTGCTTGCCATGGAACTGGAATTACTAGTCTTAAGTGATAAATGAATTTTAGCAATTTTTACTAGACACGTTTTATTTGACTTAACACGTATGCATATTGTATACATAAGCATATCTATTTACACAAGACGCCACTATTTTGTTTTAGAGAATAATTTTATTTTTTTAGAACCATTGTAATTCGTCCATTGATGGACACAGTTATTGAACATTATTAGTAAATATGTTTCTGACGCTTTACTTGTTAACCAACGTTTCATTTGTGAATTTATTCATTTTGACTAACAGGATTTTTCTGTTGAATGAACTTGAAAACTAGAGATCTTGTTTTCAAAACGACAATCTATTAATATACGAGATCACAAGACGTGGCAACATTCAAAGAGATTTTGTGTCATGAGTATTTGGGTATAGTAATTTATTTTTCTCAACACAAGTTTAAATTATCTAGCATTTATTTTACCAAGCCACAATCCAGGTATTCTTTAATAAACTAGCGAGAAACAATAAAAAGAATACACAATTTTTACGAGATAAGAGAATGGAATAATCGCAGAAAATGATCTGGCTTAATCTATAAATCCTCTATAAATTAGTAAATACAATTTTAAAGCTTTTTTGCTTTTAACACCAGTTGTCTGTTAATCTCTTAAACACGGCGGAATAAAAAATATTACCACTTTTAGATCCAAACTAGATCTACAGTACACACACGTTAGAACGGACAACTAATAAGACTAGTATATTTTAATTACGTTCGATTATCGAATTAATTATTTATGGAACTCCCATATGTCTGGGAATAAATCTTAAGCGAAAAAAGTAATTTACTTAAATGAAAATGCACAAAATCTCGTACTACGCAGTCAATGAGAGCCACTTTACGAGAGCATAATCTCAAGAGATACAGTTGCAATTGACGAGGATTAGTTTTTAGAAAACCTCTTAAACGTTTATACGCTTCAAATAATGGAAACATTCTCAGTGCTAGCTAATCCATTTAAAATTTATCAACAAAATTACCAATATATTGATTGAAATTCGATACCAAAACTCCATCTAATCGAAATGTAAAAGTTCGCAATTTCATTTGAGTCTCGCTGAAAGAAACTAATTCTTTATTAAAATTGTTTGCTTCACATCTTTTTTAAAGTTAAAAACACAAATAAAATAAAGATTCAAATGATAGATTCATTTGGGCAATTAGTCCAAATGTGTAAGTATTTTTCAAATAAACGCTAGTCAATTCGGACTTTGACCTCAGTCTTTCTATTTATCATATTAACCAAATATGTTGTATTTGGAGGATTGGTGTGTTCAATTCTTAAAAACCTTATGCTTGCCAACTCAATTTGTTACTAAATAGCACAATACAGGCCATATCGTTATAAATATATGATGCGAGGAAGATGGATTAAGCTAGGTGTGATAAGAACGAATTAAGATGGGGGAATGTTGGCAGTACCATGACACTCAAAACGCATTAATCTTCTAATACATCCACGCAATAATATAACAATAGTAAACGACTAAAAAAATTCTACTTGCGTCCTCTCTCCACCGAAAAATAAATGACTTAAAAATAAAACGGCCGCAACGATTTACTAATCTGCAGTACACACCATCACTGTTACTCTAGCAGTCGGCGATCAGATCCAAAATTCCCAACAGATTCTCGCGTCCCGCGAACCTAAAATACTCTCAAGCTTGGTTCAAACCAGAGGACCCTATGTCAGAAACATGACGACAGCACCTTTGTGGAAACTACTCTCGCTGTGTCTGTGTATGTGTCGTGGCGACGCCCCCCGCTCTCCGTCGCTCGGCCTCCTTTTCCCCATCTGTCAGATCGCACGGTCCACTGTACGGCCCGTCCACCGGTCATCTTTCGCCCGCTACGTCGAACGCAGCTGCTGTGACGACCGCATCCCCCCCAGTACGTACGGCCGGCGCACGTGTTGACGTCTAGTCGCGTTCTAGGCTGAGATGTCGCGACTTGCTGCTGATTTCCTCTGCCAATTTCAGCGAGCTGGCGCACAACACTCTTCGATCCAACAGATCCAACGGGCCAGCTACAACATTCGAGTAAAAGATGGTATATTAAAAAAAATCATCAAATGGCAGTATTTGGATTCGGTGTTCGCACAATAATCGGATATAAAATTCCCACCATCCGTGTTGAGTACCACTCCTCCAGCTTCACGGACGATCAGCTCTCCAGCGGCGATGTCCCAACAGTGAATACCGGACTCCATATAGGCGTCGGCACCGCCTGATGCCACTTGGCACATGTTCAGAGCAGCCGAACCCATTGCGCGCAACCTGCAAATGGAACAACGATGACAAAACTGTGCGTTTCTCAAGACACTCGCTATACGCAGAAGTGAGCAATGTTCAATTTTATCGAATACTCCAAACACATGTCACCTTACCCATGACAGATAGGCGTGAGACTGCGGAGATTCTCGTAGATGCATTCAAGTCGCTCGGGATCTCGTCCGCCACCCACCTCGAATATGAGAAGAGCTTTGGTCAGATCTGGAATGAAAATGTGATCTTAGCAACATTACTTTGAACAACAAAAAGCGCCACAATGAGACTTGTGTGTCGACTAGCCTTGATCTTAGATCACCCGTTAATTATTAATGAATGTTTAGCAATCCCGAAAAACGACGAAACCAAACAATTTCGTCCAAAAATAATACGTTAAAACAATGTGAAAGCAATAATTTTTTTTCTTTGATTCTGCCGATAAAGGCAAGACCATGGAAATTAGAAGGCGAACAAGGGAAATACGCCAGCATGGTGGACGCAACTCGCCAGAGATGAAAGACTAACCATCCTGATGTGAAACTTCAAGCTTGGTGTCATTGCAGTAAGAACCTTGTCCTTTGCGGGCCGTATACAGCTGATCCAAAACGGCATTGTATATGACACCAACGACAACCTTGAATGCACAAATCAATTATTTAGTCGCAATTTTATGAAGTGATGACGCAATGAAAGGAACATTTATAAAAACAGTAACAAAATACAGCTTGTAAGACTGGCTAAAAGTAATCTAAGACGTGAAATCCAAATACACACGCTACTTTGTTTGAATTATTTTTACCCAGTTTTCGCTGTCCATTGACTTTAGGTACAATTCCATTGTTTTTTTCTTCTGTTAGTTAGTCGTTTAAATAACGTTTGTTCAATATAATTTTATTTCTGTTTCCTCCCAATATCTTTTCCAGATTTTCCATTCAAATGTGGAGGGTGTAATTCGTCTTTATCCTAATTATTTTTTATTACTCGTATTTAGACAACAAATTAAGAACGT